>BQNB010015610.1:0-27185 GCA_026074375.1 Tanacetum coccineum
ATTGTTTGAACAGATTGGCCGGTTTTATATACAATATCATTCAAAACCTTGACTTTGTTTTCTAAAGCAATGACTTTGTCAAGTTCCTTGTCTTCACGAGTTTTATAAAGCTTAATCTGAACCTCCTTTGCTTGTGACATTATGGAGTTTGGTATGTATTTAGTCTAAGAGAGAGAAAGTTGAATTGACGATGAATTGACAGTTTAATTCGATCACTTTGTCTGGTTGCAGTACTGCTTGTCTTAGAGCATGAGCAATGGGAAAAGCCTTCAAATGCTTTTTACTATTCTACAAAGTCATTTTTGATGGTTTTTACCATTGCACTAAAAGCTTTTTGAAAAAGCTTTTCACAAAAGCTTGACAAACTACAAGTCTTTCAAAGAAGTTATAATCATTAAATGAAATTTGCAGTCAAAACAAGAAATTGGAAGACCATGCTTACAATGAGTTTATGCGCGACATGAGAGAATACGAGAAAGAGGCAGATAAGCCTTAAATTTGTGAAGATCCTATCTTGCAATTTTCGTGGGTTTAACTCAAGTTTTAAGGTGTGTGCTTTCAGATTCTACTTTGGCGTTTTGCATTTTTCTCGTGGATCAAGTAGCTTGAAGTTCATAGTTGATGTTGACTTCAAGGTTTCAAGGTTTCCGGTTTGTTTTTCACAGTCTCAAGAAAGCAAGAATGCTCGAAGTTTCAAAGTTCTGGCCAAGTCCCTAGTGTTCAATCTCAATGGTCACCTCAGGTCTTAGATCAATATGTTGCATTGGAGTTAGTAGTTTCAATTGTAGTTTGGGTTTTAATTTCAATAGTTTCATCTTGTGTATTATCATTTTGGGATCTTCTTGATCTCTATTTCAATATATTGTCACTTTTGCAAAAAAAAAAATAATAAATGAAATTTGCTTTAAATACTAAAAGCTTTTGGCAAAGCTAGCATTAGGATGCTCTAATAAATTTGTTGATTTTGGAACGATGTTATTCTCATTTAATGATTTCGTGATTAGAGTTTACATTTTAATTGATTTTATAATATAATGGTAAATTTGATAACAAAAAGATAAATATTCGTGACAATGTAAGAGGTAATAAAGTTCTCAAAAAATTAAAAAAAAATTCACAAGATCGGGTATGTTGATATATAAATTGCGAAGAAAGCTTTTCTAAAAGTGGACAGTTTTGTCGAACACAAATTATGAAAAAAAACGTGGTGCATTAAATCACTTTTTTGTGCATCAAAAATTTGTTTTTGTAGCAAAACTTGTTTACTTTTTGCATTAAAATTTCATTGCGCATCACTCTATAACAAGTTAAAAATTGTGTGTATTAAATTATTTTTTTTTTTTGCATTAAAATGTCGTTTGTTGTGCATTAAAAAACGTATAAATTAGAAAAACTTTCTTGACAAAAGTTTTAAGTAAAAAATATCCGATCTTGTGAATTTATTTTTTTAAATTTTGAAAACCTTTTTAGAAAAAAAATGTTCTCAATTGAATAAATATGAAGATTGAAAAGTTCAAATCAAACATATATAAAAATTAACCCAATTAACAAACTTAGATATACGGTAACCAAACACCCCCTATCTTGAAACAGAAATACGAAATGGTGGTTGTGGGTTGGGTTAACGGTGGTTCCCTCCACACCAAAATCCTCAACACCCAAACACCACCACTCAAAATCCTTAACCACCGAACCAAACACCCACCTACACCACCAATATTCATCTCCACAAACCCATCACACATAAACCCAAACACCCTCCAAACCCTCTTCACATCTTGCAACCACTCTTGTCACAGGTTCCCAAACACCATCACCCCTGATGGACACGTGGAGCTTGTTGATGTCAGCAAGCTTAAAAGAGCTGTTTTACATAGTTCAGTTGTTGTGTCTGTGTTTGCGAAAACAGAGAATGAATGGTATAATAGAATGGTGCCATTAAACGCGTTTAGTGGAGAGTTGGTTGGGTTTGGTAGAGCTGTTTGTGATGGTTCATTGACTGCTTCTATTTATGATGTTATGGTATCAAATACTATGTTGGTTTCGGTTTTTTGTTTGTTTGTTTGGTTTTAGGACGAAAATGTTGTTGGTGGTGGTTTGTTTTTTGAGAAATGCTAGAACCACATAAATTTTACAAAATAAAATCCACAAAATGATTAATGAATTGCATTTCTATAAAGTTTTTATCTTTCTCCAAAAGGTACCCATTGTGCCATGGGTAAAAGTGCTGCTACGTGAGCACTTTGTCCTATAACGCCTAACTCACACAAAACGCCCTCCCTCCAAAACTTGGTGTTATAGGATAACCCAATAAAACATAAATACAAAAAAAAAAAGATAACCCACGGCGTGGGCTGGTGACCACGGCGCGAGAGGCTATGGCGCCTCCCATGGTGTCGTTGTCGTGCATAGGGTGGGCTGGTCGGATGGCACGAGGCCTAATAGCCATGCGTAACCGACCCTTCCCCAATAACCTAACCCCAAACAATGAGCACCTGTTCGAGTGCCCCAAACAATGAGCACCTGTTCTCTAAAAGCGTTCCTTGACCGGTTAAATATATAAGTTTGTGAGCGAATTAGTATGGTGAGGGAAATTGGGATTTGGGATTTAGGAATTGATTAAGGTTATGTAAGATAGGTTCTTGAAACTGATGGGGTGTTTGGCATAGGGATTTGTAAGGAATTATCTGATTATTGTGTTTTCAAAAAGATGATAATTAAGGGGTGTTTAGAATTGCCTGTAGAAACTGCTTATTAGCTTATTGTGTTTTTATAACCTTGATTAGCACTTTTTGTGCTTAAACCTTTGGATGGAGGACAGAATGTTTCAGCTTATTGCGTTACAAGACTCTGAAACTGATTTAAGAAGTAGGTGGAGATTTACTTTTTCCCAAAGCATAAGCTGTTTTAATTACGCAATCCCAAAGGCCCCTGAGTTTACAGTGTTTTTATATAGTGAAACTAATTATGATTATTTAGAGGTCAATAATCAGTTTGAGAGTATAAGCAAGAAAACCGGTTTTGGTTATGTGATAATTTAGGGTGTTATGTGATCATAACAACTTCAAAGTTCACACTTCACACATCAGCAACAGTTAACCGTTATCTTATGTAGCTAGTTTTTTACAACAGACTGATTCTCATTATTCCATATCCAAAATGCAATGCCAAACAACCCCTGAGTATAGATCATGGTACTACACCACAAACAGTTTGTAAAAATATGATCAGGCTGATTCGGGTTTATTAAAATTGTTGATGTTTAGGCTCTTTTAGTTGAGTATATGTTCATGTAATCTTGTGCCAGTGACTTTGTAGGTAATCCCTTCGTTACGAGGTCGAGGAATTGGACGTATGATTCTTCAAAGGATTATAAGGTCTGTAAAAGTCAAAGTTGATTTCTGTTTTTCTATTCAAATTAGTGCCACATTTGTTTGATTGGCAATAAAAGAGAAACATGGCATGTTTATGTGATCCATATATGGAGCTTAAACAGATGTTCCATTTGGTTGCAGATTGCTTACAAATAAAGGCATATATGACATAGCAGCTCTTTGTTCTGATCAAGAAATGTAAGTTACCGACTTTCTTTCCTAAACTACTGACTTTGTGATGTTAGAACTTGAAATAGCAGAAGCACGTTTTAGAACCATCTTCTATAGCACATTTTATTCCAATCGGATATCTAGTTTTGATCATATAAAATTATAAATTATATGAACACTTTCATGATAATCATTCAAAAAAACCCTTAGTAATAAGAAACCAGTCGAATTAATGTTCATGGAAAAATAGGTAATTATACTATGTTAACTAGAGTATAAATTGTATAAATAACCGTCAGGGATTTCTTCAAGGCATGTGGATTTGGAGATGATATGCTTGGATCAACAACAATGATGTATACCCGGAGTGGCAATGATACGGTTATAAGTGCTGGTAGGAAATTACTAATGGTTCCACCGCTTAGAAAACTCTAATATTCATTCAATCCAAGTAGACAGCTGTTCTGATTGATGTATACTTCTGCTTTACACAAGACAGACAAGGTGATTTTTGAACCCCTGTATTGATTGAAGTCAAACTTGAAGCAGCTGAGATGTTTGTATATGTATATACAGATACTCTTGTAAGAAAACATCTTCACATACTAATTCATAGTTCTTTTAAATACTATCTTCCTTTTGTTTATGGATTAGAATACCTATGTTTGTTCTTATAGTATAATTTATAATTTCTACTCCCACATGTTCAAATACCATTAAAGAATCATCAAATTGGAAAAGATTGGAGTTGAAGTGGATATGGATTGAGTGATTCTTGCTCGTATTTGTTTCGTTTTCGACCTCAGTTTTATATATTTAAGTATAAAACCTTTTTATCAACCATCTTTTAGGCAGTAAATCTGCTTTCCTGCTTTAAACTACAATTACTTACTATAAACTACAATTATCCTCATAGGTTTGATAACAAATAAGTCAATGGCTAGTCTGTTTTATATTACTTTGCCCAAAAACACTAAGATTATTCTACTGTAAACTTTTTGACTCTTGAACATATTCTTGTCCCCTGTAAGTGCATTTTGATGATGCTTTTTCTTGATGCCAACAAAAAAAGAATGATTCTTTAAACACCAAGAAGACCAATGTCTACTTTCTTGACAATAGAGTTAAGCACCCTTCTGAAATGATGCAAAGAACCTTACTTTAATTAATCTTTTCATACAAAAAACAAACAAATTTCAAATACCCTTTTCTTGATCCATCTCAAAAGCCCCAAAAATGGGCAAAATTTGGGTAGAAATATGCTTGATTTCTGCTAGAGGACTTACAAGAACATCATCATTATGGAAGCTTCAATGGTTTGCTGTTGGGTGGATTGATCCAAACAACAAGTATTGCACCAAAGTTGATGCTTCAGGAAATGCAAATCCCAAATGGAAAACCAAGTTCTCAGCTTTGGTCGATGACTCGGATTCTAAATGTGATGATTTGGCCCTCAATGTTGAAGTTTACAGCAGAGATCCTGTGTTTCTGAAAGAGAGACTTCAAGGGACTGCAATTGTTGGGTTGAAAGAGTTTCTTGATAAGCATAAGAACAATTCTGAGGAATCAAGGCATGTGGAAGAAGTTGGGAGTTTTCAGCTAAGGAAGAAGAATTCCAATAAACCACAAGGATTTGTTGATGTTTCGGTTAACATTTCACAAGAGACGGATGAGGGTAATTCGTATGAAGGTAAGTTTGTGAAATACTTAGGACAGACAAAATAAACTTTTATTAAAATCTTAAGAAATATTTGTATGATACATATAGCTGTGTTTTACCTTGTACTTGTGGTGACAACCTTCTTAAAACAATGTGGACCTGCCAATGGCAACACTCAATGGCAGGCCCAAAAGAGTCTAGGGTATATACGTGCATATCTTGAAACAGTTTTTAGATAATAAGCGGTAATTCATATCCGACATAGTGCATATGTGAAAATCTGAAACAAGTTTTAGCAACAACACAAGTTGTTTGTCATGAATCTGAAATGTTTCTTATAATGGTAGTGCATACGTTGGTTAGGGAGCAAGAGTCTGCAACCGAGTCAACACTAGCGCTTGATTCATACCCTTGGTTTTGGATTGTACGGACGACTAGGTTGAGGGTATTTTAGAGATTTGATTATTTTTTTCAACTAGTGCAGGCGATGAAGTAGGGATCAAGCTAAAGATTCGGGACCATAGCGTGGACTTGGCATCACAAAGCGGGCATTCAGAAAATCATTTACAAACAACTTATCCAACCATGTTACCGCCAGGACAACCTAGCTACCACCAACCTCGAGCACCAGTGCCATTAAATTATCCATTAGCAGGAGGATCTAACCACCAACCATCACATGCTCCTTCCATACGACCAAACTACCACCAACCGCAAACTCAACCACCACCACAACCACAATATAATGTTGGCTATATGCCACCATCGTCTATAGGTAACTTACCAGCAAGCTACATCAACATGCCTTCATCATCGGGACCAAGACCAGGACCAAGGGCTGGACCTGGTTTTGCAATGGGGTTAGGCGCTGGAGCATTGGCAGCCGGTGCAGCCATATATGGAGAGGACTTCCGCTGCGTCTGGCGCTTTCGCCAATCTGGTAGCTGTTCTCCTGGGATTGGCAGCCAGTGCAGGCCCATATTTTAAATTGGGGGGGGAAAAGAGGACTTTGTTACAGGGTTTGATCTTCCTACAAGTTTCACAATATCAACCGATACTCCGTTCTAATGAACAATACTTGTATCATGTTATCTGTTTTGCTTAAGAATGAAAAGGGGGACATGTTTTATGTGCAACATAGTCTAATTTAGTACATAAAACAAACATAACCAAATTTCACACAAGATTTAAGCTAGACAAGTTATCAGTTGGAGTGCAAACATTATTTAAGATTGTGCTTCCATTTTTATTTGCAACATGTTAAGGTATTATTCATAGTGTTGTGTGTGAGAAAAGAGAAGTGGTTCATGGTGGTTCTTTTATATTATAGAGGAAACTCTTACTCTGGCAATCATTACAAATCACATCGTGCAACTTTGTTTATGTTATCAATAAGAAAAAACCATGATATGCGGCCTCGACGCCCGGGGCGTTTAGAAGACCAAGACAAGAGATTGTTGCCCACAAACACATGGAGAGTGTGATTCAGTAAATTAGTTATCTTGTTATAATCACTCTAAATGAACAATAATAACCAAATAAGTCCATCTTTTTTTTTTTAGCATACAAATAAGTCCATCTAAGCACAATACTTGCTAAACCTATTTAAACAGTTTCTTCGATTTGTAACAAGTTATAATCATTAAATTTTTTTACTAACATATTCTTAACAATTATTACAAAAGTTCATGAAGCTTTATTGATGCCTTATAAAACATCTTGGACATGGAAATTAAATATTTAAACGTCGAGGGGAACTATATACGAAAACTCTATAAAGGGGTTGGTAGTTCAAGCGGTTAAAACAGATAAGGTTAGCATTCCGATAGCAAGTCGGAAATAAATTTATGCTGAACAGTTTGCAAAAGAAAACATAAGTTATCAACTCAAATATATACTACATAAAAAAACAATCATGATTGTCAGCGCGTTGTCGCGGGACATAATTTTTTTCGAATCAATTTCGAATGAGTATTGAGTGGGAATTGTCCGCGCGTTGCGGGACTGACTTGTATGCAACACGTGTATTTTATTTCACTGAGCTTTTTTTTAACAATCACGAAATTCGAATGAGTATTTATCATTGAGGCGAGTATATTATTTTTTACTTATTTTGTTAGCAAAATATTTGGTTAACAAAAGTCGTAAATAGTTAAAAGTTAAGGGTACAGTTTGTAAATTTGTTTTTTTTTTCTATTTATATTAAACTTCAACATTTTTTATAAAATCGTGCGTATGTCGAAATCATTGTAATATTGAGCTCGTTTTGTTCGCAATTGGAAGATCTTTCCGTGTGTATTTTTTTGATCTGAATAATTCGGTTGATATGTGTTATATATTTGATAAATAAAGTTTATTATATAAGAAAGTCGTAAGTTAAAAGTTGAGAGGCCGTTTTGTAAACTCTTTTTTTTTCTATTTATATTAAAATTCAACATTTTTTATAAAATCGTGCGTACGTCAGAATCATTACAATATTGGGCTCGTTTTGTTCGCAATTCGAAGATCTTTCCGATGGTATTTTTTTATCTGAATGAATCGGTAGATACGCGCAATATATTTGATAAATAAAGTTTATTCTATAAAAAAATCGTAAATAGTTAAAAATTGAGGGTCTCTTTTGTAAGTTTTTTTTTTAATTTGGGCTGGCGGAAGCTTTTTTTTTTACATTGAGCCGGAATTTGGGCTTATGTTTTTGGCCCGACATCATACGACGTCGTTTCTGATCAAAAATGTGTATATATAACAAGCAAAAGAACCCGCGCGTTGCGGCGGGACTAATTTTTTCCCGAATAATTTTTTTTACGTTTCGGGGGGTTTTTTTTTGGGCGATGCGTTATGGCGGGGCTAATTTTTAATATTTTCTTTTTTTGTATGATTCGGGGAAAAAAATTGCGTTGGGACGGGCTAATTTTTTCCCGAATATTTTCTTTTTTTGGGACGGCTTTGTAAATTTTTTTACGGGAATTTTTGTGTAAGAAAATCGTAAATAGTTAAAAGGTGAGGGTCCGTTTTGTATTTTTTTTACTTTGGGCCAGATTTTAGGCTATTTTTGGGGGGTTTTTTTTGCTAATTTTTTCCCGGATATTTCCTTCTTTTGTACGATTCGGGAAAAAAAAATTTGCGTTGGGACGGCCTTAATAATTTGGGAAAATTTCATTTTTACACCAAACTCATTTATGGAATGCAATCTTATCCCAAAAAACATTAATTCATAAAATTGTCCCAGGACAACTTGGCTTCTGGGCAATTAAGGAAGAATATGTCAAGTGTCCCGTATGTGTTTGGTATAAATACTTCATTCCATTTAGGACAACTAATACTTTTGGAGCGAATTGTACTTAGGGCAACTGGTCATCTAGTAATTTCACCCTAATATTTTATTTGAAAAAATACTTACACAATAGTACATTGTACATGGGGCTACTTGTAACTTAGGGCAACTTAATTATTTTTTTTGGTGCAACTTGGTATAGTTGAATTTCTTATTTCTATTTATATAATAAAAATTATAATTAAAAAATTTTATACACACTTTATTTGGTGTAAATAATTTTTGGATACATTCTTCGTCATCTCCCGTACTTCCATCGTCTCCACACTGTAGCCGACACCCTTCCTTTTCTTCCATCTTCTCCATTTTTTCCGCCCAAGTTACCATCTTCTCCAGTGGATCAATACGTCTAGACTTGTAATCACATAGCGGCACTGTTCATCGTCACTTTCGGGGGTTTCGCCGGATTTTTCCATAATGTGGTATAACAGGGTACGTAATTTTATTTCTTAGTTTGAATTTTTTTTTCATACCCATTTATATTCTAGGTATACTTGTTGATGTTTGCATTATAGAAGTCAATTACTTTTAAGTTAGATTGATGAGTCTTTAAGATTTCAAAATACAAAGGTTAACTTGATGATTTTTAGTATATGTTGCATCAAAAAAAATTTATGATGATCATTACTTTCATTAAGTGAATTATTTAGTTATTTTGTTGTTCAATTTAATTATTTAGTATCTGAAAGTTATTTTGTTCAATTTTTTTTCAGAACTTTGAATCTAAAGTCATAATTAAGAGCAAATTGAACTACTTTTGGTTAATAAACCAAAAGTTAGATACCAATTGACGAAACTTGTTTAGGACTATTTGTTTTTGGTGTTGGTTGGATCTATTGTTTTTTGAGCATGAACCACAAATCATAGATTGTATGCTACGAAAACAACATAAAGTCGATGATTCTCATTATGATATGCCCCTCATTTATTATACTGAAGGTCATAGCCTGCGTTTTGGTCGTCCAGAGTTTGCTCTCATTACTGGTCCCTGTCTGAGGGGTTGTGGGGTGGGGCCTTTGTGGCACAGTAACCTTTGGTTTAATATACTTTCGGCGACTAAAGTTCTAATAAGAGTTTTCCCACATAGCTAGGGGGTGAGTATTAAGTGAAACCAACTTAGATGTTCCTGGTCTGTTATTCGAGGAATGAAGAGACATTTTGAAAGCTATGTGATCCATGACTCCCATAGCGTCTTTGTTTATTTTTAGCTTTAAGTAGTGTTTATTATTTATGGGTCAGAATGTAGACAATGCCCGGTGGATGGAAACCTTGTTTCCGTTGGTTATAAGATCAGAAGATTGGAATTGGTTTTTCCATGGGGTAAGCACATATGGACACATTTATACTACGAAATAAGAATGTAATAGAAAAGCACATTTCTGAGCACTATTTTATATAATGATGAAAGTCGCATGTTTTTCCTACATATACGTTGTTCCGCATTGTTTTTGCTTTCCCATGTATACCAATTAAATGATATATGCATATTTATTTAGTTCCCTTGTTTAATTTTAATTTGGCTATAACTTTTTAACTATAATTTGGTATATTGTGTAGGTTTTAGGATATTCGTCAATTGAAAATTAATTGTAGGTGGCTTAAAGATCCCAAATAGTGTATAACCAAAAAGCACTTGGTTGGGGTCAAAAAGTCTATCTTTAAAAGATCCGATTGATGTTACCTTTTTGCAAAGGTTAGAAACATTTTTCCTTTAAAATATCGTAATAGATATGATCTAAAAAGTAATTTGCTTAGTACATCTCCGGCATCATAAATTCATGTGTAATAAATTATATAGGAGTCTACGACAACTACTGATATGAGGCCTACTATAGCTGAGTATGAATCATCATGGTGGATATGCAGCCATGTTTTTTTCCCGGCAAACACGTTCCAAAGGCTCCGGTCATAAAATATCATAGCCTTTTTAAACATATCTTTCAAAGCTGGAGAAGTCACGCAAACGTGCACATTCAAGTTTCAGAGTATCGATCAAGTTTTTGCAACGATATTATCTAAGTCCCGAACTATGGCTTAAGGATGAAGTTATTTGTGAGCTAAATGTCCGTGTTTTCAAACTTGAGACTATTATTCAGGTTAATGATCCAGTTTTATTTGAATTTATTCCCACTACAATAGCCAATCTTAATGTTTTGAAATACTATTTTGTAATATTTGTTCACACTTTGCAGGGTCATGTGCACGAGAAAAATGAAAACGAATAATAAGGATATAGTCCTATAAATTATTTGTTTTTTTACATGTGACATTCATTTATTAAGTTGTTCTTATTATTGGTGCAAAAAAATGCGGACAACGGTATTTCGGTTATTAGAAACCTGTTTTAAAAAATAACCGGTTTTTCTAATAAACGCGGTTTGATTTCCAACTTGGTTGTTTTGCGAAATCGGGCGATTTTTTTCGGATATAAATGTTCGGAATCGGTTTTTTTCGGTTTATAAAGATTTTCGGAATCGTTTTTATACCGGTTCGGTTTTTTTTCGGAATTTAAAACTCTGAACATTTATTTAATAAACTTGTTAATTATAATCATTTAATTAAACAATACACAACTACCGGAAACCATACTAAACAAATACAATCATAACTTTTTATTTACACCAAGACATACGAAAAAATACAACCTTAAAATCGAAACTTTTATAATATTTTTTTTCCTCCTACTTTGTGCATAAAAATTTAAAAAAAAAACAAAATTTTTTTTTTTTTTTTTAAAAACTCAAAATCGGGCTGGCCCAAAATGAGAGCCCGATACTGGAGCACTGTGGCCCACTGTCAAAACGACAATGGATTTGCCCACAAATGTGTTATATATTAATGGTTTTTTTTAGAACAACAATTTTTTTCACGACCTATACCACATATCTCACAATATATTTCACGCATGTCTTCAGCAAGCCTTGAACCCACAACCTTTTAGGTTAATAGGAATAATACCCTTGATGACCAACTGAGCTAGCCCTTATGGTTATAAAAAAATGATTTTGCTTAAAGCGTGAAAAAAGTTATAAATGATTATCGTTTAACCTTCAAAATACTCTGTAAAATTTTAAATTATCACACATAAATCAAAACAACGTTAGCTTTATAAAATAGTTTACCAATTTTTTTTTAAAAATGCATGACAGTTTTGACAACTTTTTAGATGTAGCAACTGAAAAAGGAAAGATTCTTTTTGTTTATCTCAACCTTAATAATTTGGTAAAATTTCATTTCTACACAAAACTCATTTATGAAATGCAATCCTATCTCAAAAAATATTAATTCATAAAATTGTCTCAGGACAACTTGGCTTCTGGGCAATTAAGAAAGAATATGTCAAGTGTCTCGTATGTATAAGGTATAAATACTTCATTCCATTTAGGGCAACTAATACTTTTGGGACGAATTGTACTTAGGGCAACTGGTCATATAGTAATTTCACCTTAATATTTTATTTGAAAAAATATTTACACAATAGTACATTGTACATAGGACTACTTGTACCTTAGGGCAATTTAATTTTTTTTTGTGCAGCTTGGTATATTTGAATTTCTTATTTCTATTTATATAATAAAAATTATAATTAAAAAATTTTATACACACTTTATTTGGTGTAAATAATTTTTGGATACATTCTTCGTCATTTCCCGCACTTCCATCTTCTCCACACTGTAGCCGACCCATTCCTTTTCTCCATCTTCTCCATTTTCCCCAAGTATTCCATCTTCTCCAGCTCAATACGTCTGTTCTAGTAATCATCAAGCGGCAATGTTCATCATCACTTTCGCCGGATCCATAATGTGGTATAACAGGGTACGTAATTTCATTTCTTAGTTTGAATTTTTTTTCATACCCATTTATATTCTAGGTATACTTGTTGATGTTTGCATTATAGAAGTCAATTACTTTTATGTTAGATTGGTGAGTCTTTAAGATTTCAAAATACAGAGGTTAACCTGATGATTTTTAGTATATGTTGCATCAAAAAAAATTTATGATGATCATTACTTTCATTAAGTGAATTATTTAGTTATTTTGTTGTTCAATTTAATTATTTAGTATCTGAAAGTTATTTTGTTCAAATTTTTTTCAGGACTTTGAATCTAAAGTCATAATTATGAGCAAATTGAACTACTTTTGGTTAATAAACCAAAAGTTAGATGCCAATCAACGAAACTTGTTTAGGACTATTTGTTTCTGGTGTTGGTTGGATTTATTGTTTTTTGACCATGAACCACAAATCATAGATTATATGCTACGAAAACAACATAAAGTCGATGATTCTCATTATGATATGCCCCTCGTTTATTATACTGAAGGTCATAGCCTGTGTTTTGGTCGTCCAGAGTTTGCTCTCATTACTGGTCTGCCTTTTGGCACAGTAAACTTTGGTTTATATACTTCCGGTGAGCTAAAGTTTCGTAATAGAGTTTTCCCACATAAGCTAGGATTAAGTGTAACCAACTTAGATGTTATTGGTGTTATTGAGGATGAAGAGACATTTCGGAAGCTATGTGATCAGGACTCCATACGTCTTTGCCTTATTTTAGCTTTAGAGGTTATATTTATGGGTCGGTTGTTGACATGCCCGGTGGATGATACCTTGTTCTGGTTGGTTGAAAATCTAGAAGATTGGAATTGTTTTTCATGGGATGAGCACATATGGACACATTTATACGACGAAATTAAGAATGTAATAGAAAAGCACATTGATGAGCACTGTTTTGGAATGAAGAAAGATCGCATGTATGTTCCTACATATACGTTGTCTGGCTTTGTTTTTGCTTTCCATGTAAACCATTTAAAGATATATTGTAATTATTTAGTTCCCTTGTTTAATTTTAATTTGGCTATAACTTTTTAACTATAATTTAGTATATTATGTAGGTTTGGATCTTTGAGTCATTTGAAAGATGTAATTGTTGGTGGATTAAAGATCCAAAAGTTATACCAAGAGCACTTGGTTGGTCGAAAAAGTCTATCTTTAAAAGATCTGATTGTTGTTACCTTTTTGCAAAGGTTAGAGCATTTTCCTTTAAATATCATTAATAATAGGATATAAAAGTTATTTGATTAGTACATCTCATAAATTATGTGTATAATATATATTGGAGTCTACGACAACTACTGATATCAGGCCTACTATAGCTGAATATGAATCATCATGATGGATACGCAGCTATGTTTTTTTTCCGGCAACACGTTCCAAAGGCTTCGGTCATAGAACATCATAGCCTTTTTGAAACATATCTTTCAAAGCTGGAGAAGTCACGCAAACGTGCGCATTCAAGTTTCAGAGCATCATCTAGTGTTTGCACGACTAATATCATTAGTCCCAAAAAATGGCTTAAGGGTGAAGTTATTTGTGAGCTAAATGTCCGTGTTTTCAAACTTGAGACTATTATTCAGGTTAATGATCCAATTTTATTAGAATTTATTCACACTACAATAGCCAATCTTAATGTTTTAAAATACTATTTTATAATATTTGTTAACACTTTGCAGGTTCTTGCACGTGAAAGAAACGAAGAATACGGGATATAGTCTATAAATTATTTATTTTCACATGTGACATTCATTTTTTAGTTGTTCTTATATATACTAACTACTTTCATAGCCCGCCCAGCTTCATGATGAAACATGGAGAAGAAATGAAAAAAAATGTAAAACATATGGTGTGATATATATTGGACCAATAGTGAAGCGATTTTTTTTACAAATCTATGCTACGAATTCAAATACAAAATAAAACTTTGTAAACGACGTCTATTGCGGAGTTTGTGTAGTTGGCGTCTTAGTCGCAACAAACACCTTCAATCATTTATTGTTGTTTATTCCGACATCTAGCCGGCCCATGTGAGAAACTAACATTCGTTGGATGACCTAAATAATTTCGTATTGACTAATGAGATATCAAATTAGTGCATACCTCATTTCTTGGACCGTAATCTACCGGATCTCTTCCTGTTATTGCTTCGAGCAGAAAAACTCCAAACTATAAACATCACTCTTCTTATTCAAAAGTCCACTATTTGCATATTCTGGAGCTACATAACTATACAACATCAAAATTGTTGAGCCACACAAATCATAATGAATAATTTAAACCAGACTTTAAAGCTCATTAGTGGTTTCTATTTGTACAACTGAACCAGCTATGCCAAAACAATATTGTATAATATATGACGTGAGTATAATTATAATATCCAGTTTCATGTATTAGAATGAAAAATAACACATGATTCATAGTTTCTAAAAACTAAAAGACAATGAAATCGATTATAAAAAGAATTTCCGTACCTATTTTTATGATTCACGTACCCGAAGGTGCCCATCACTATTGTCGTAATATGACTTTTTCCAGCAGCCAAAGTCCAAAATCAGACAGCTTAGCACTCAATTCATCATTTAACAATATAGTGATGGACTTGAAATCTGGGTGTACCACTTTTGGCTCAATAGCCTCATGCAAGTATGAAAACTTGCAAAAAGTATGCATCAGGAGAAATTGCCAAAGAAGTACAACGATGTTGTAAAAAGTTTCATTTAAAACATAAGAAAGAGACACTTACGCCATTGCAATGCCGAGGATACCTTTCATTCGAGCCTCCCATGTAAGATATCCATGTTGGCGCATAGCTCCATGAAGTCATTGCTCTAAATTACCATTGTTCACATACTCGTATACCAATAGCCTAACATTTTACCAAAAACACAATAGAGGAAACAAATTTTAATACATGTACAAAGATCTACTATAATTTTAACTGGATTTCATTCAATTTAACATACTTACTTTACATCATGTAATAGCTACTACTTAAAAAATAACATAGTACAACAAAGTAAGTTTAGTAGTACATGAGTTGAAGTAATAATACAAAAATGAAAAACTAATCAACATGAGAATGTCTAACATGGATAGCAACCTCACTCACAATGATATACAATACATCTTTGCAAATAAACAAAGTTCAATCATAAGTCAATAAGTCCAATGATTACAAATTCATATAATTCAATTTGTAAATTAGTTACTAACCTTTAACACTCAAAATACAACATCCGGACAAAAACACAGATGTATAGATGATTGCTCAGAGGAGGTGTCTGTTGAAATTGGTAGTTATGTTCCTGGTTCAAACCAATCAATGATTGTGATCAAGCACTTTACTCTTTTCTGGCAACAGCATGAGTCGTAGATTATGCTGCAAATACCATAACAATTCCTTTGTTAGAACTAGGTAAAAATAATCTATTGGTGCACTTATTGTCAAACAACTGTTTTGAAGTATACCCATTTTGTTGTTGTGAAGATGATTAAAAGTTGAAGTATAAGCGACATGTTTAGCTTACCAAATATGAAATCCCTTCTACCGACACCAATGTTACTTGAAGTTAGTGGATTATAAATATAAATTTGATGTTGCAAATGCTACAGACATCCAGAAAACTCATTATAGATGTTGATTCAATGTGTTTTCCTTGCTTGAAATACAATGAACATTACTCCCTGTCATTTTTCATGTTTTCAAAATGATACAAAAATGGTTCCTATGCATTCTATTTGAATCACAATGACGAAAATTCTTTTGTAACAACCCGAGCTTCAGGTCAACGTTTACCCCTAGCTAAGATAGTTGTTTTTTTATTTACGTAAATAATTATAGTCATTATGCTATATGTGGTTTGATGAGAATTTCCATTTATTGGTGAATTTCATTCCGTGATTTAGTTTCTATTTGTTTTTAGCATTTAAGAAGGTCAGAAAAATTTATTTTACCGCTCCGAGAGCGTAAATAAGTTAATTTTGTATTTTTCGTCGTTTCCCCGAGTTTTTGTAAAAACCATGTTTAAAGGTCGTGTTTTACGAGGTTTAACATTTTATTAAAGGTTTTAAACTATATTTAGTGGGACGGATTTAAAATATTTACAAACGTGATGTTACCCGTGTTTAGCCGGCTAAGTAACGAAAATATAACCATTTTGTATTAAACTTGCAAGGACCTATGAAAGGAAGGACTAAAGTTGCCAAATTGTTAAACTCCATTTCTATAAATAGGACCTATATCCTCCCATTTATTCTTTTAGCCAAAAAATTTACATCTCTCTTGTCCTCCCTCCTCCTTGCCGTTCGAACTCAAACACACACACATAAACCATTGTCAAAAATTTGTTACTTACATGCATTTAAATTCGATTATACCATATTGTTCAATCATCTACAAATCCCACTAAAGAAACCTCACATGCATTAAGTATTGAGAAAGTTGGATTTTTGGTCAAGTTCTATTGATTTGGTGTATAAGGAAGTGTTTAAGGGTGTTAGATTAGTGTTGTTTTGGTGCTAGTTGTTTGAAAAGGTTTTGTTTGGTTGGTCTTTGTGGTTCGTCCGATTCCAAGCACCAAGGGGAAACCAAAGTTGATTTTCTTATAGCTTTGTGAGTGTTTACTTGTTGTTATTTGTTGATAAATTAAGTGGTTATTGCATATATGTGATTGTAACTAGTTGATTCAAGTGCAAATGGGTTTGAAAGTATTTCAAGTATGAACATGAGTTTGATGGTTTTAGTACATGTTTTTAGGCTAGTTAAACATGTTGGAATGGTTGGATTTTGGTAAAAATGAGTTTTGGTATGACTTTGTGTTGACTTTTGTTGACCAGAAAGTTTGACTTGACCATAGCGTGTCGAGAAATTTTTGAAATCTAAATTAGGCTTTTGAATATGATAAAGGATGTTCTAAGGTCCGTTTTGATATAAGGTAGGCCTTGTAACTCCTAAAAACGAAGATTTTACGGCCGAGTCAAGTTTGGGTTATTTTTGGGTAAAAAGTCAACTACGAAGTTTGACTTTTAAAAGTCAAACTTGCGTATACATTTGAATATAGTTTATAACAAGAAAAGGATTCGTAATGTTAGTTAAACTAAGATGAAATGATAAGTTTGGGTTATATTATCTTTACTTTCGGCAAGCTTTTTAAAAATAGAAACTTTATTGAAAACGTTGTGATATTGTTAAGTAAGTCAAAGCGAAATGTTTTGCGTCGCACTTGGAGATTCTAGTATATGATTGTATATACGTAATAGTGATATATATATATATATAGGGATGGGTTCTAGGGAAAACCATATTTTGCTAGAAAACTCAAAAAACTCAGAAAAGCAAACAGATGCCCTAAAAAAACCAAACAGATGCCCTAATTTTTTTAGACTAAAAATTGGTTTTTCAGGCAAATATGGCCTCGATATAATGTCTGTAAAAATCTCAAAAACCAAACAGATGCCCTAATTTTTTTCAGGCTATATAAAAGATTTTTTAGGGCATCTGTTTAGATGCATTATAACGCATCATAATGTGTTTTCTAGCTTTTAATTAGATGCATATACGTATATTAGATGCATTTTATTTTTTCTCTTGTTACTTAGGTTCCTCTGCATGTTCCAAAAAATCATGAAAATCACTTCTTTGCACTCTACCATCAAATTAACGTTCGAGGAACTCAAAATGTTGCATCTAATGAATAAAAATGCATCCTAATGCAAGTCCGTTGCATCTCAAATTGTTGGTTTAAGGGTCACTTCAAACCTATCTCACCACTTCTTATTTTAATTTACTTCTCACTGGATCCATACTCTCTCTCTCTCTCTCTCTCTCTATATATATATATATATATATATATATATATATATATATATATATATATATATATATACTATGCAAGTATGCAATATATGATATGTTATAACTTTTTATCACGGCGCTAAATATAGTACTATATAGACTCGCGGGTTGAAGTACGTAAGTTATCGCGCGTGTTGATTGATTGATTGAATTGGATCATTGCTTAATGTGAGTTCATAGCCCGCTTCTAAAGTTTTTTAATGTTTTTAAACCCGCGAGGGGGATACATGTTTGTTTTATAAATCGAACACATGATTTTATGGTATGCTGGACCCGATTATGAGATTGTTTCCGCATAAGTTGCTATTGTCGAAGTCCCTTATTTCATGAACCGTTAATTACATTGTTGTGAGGTAAACGTTAATGTATTAAATAGATCTATTGGGTTTGACAACCCTGTCCGGGGTTTGAATCCTTGTGACCACCCTGTCAAACAGACATTTTGTTATTAGAAATTAATAGGTATATGACAATAATACCTTGTTTGGGGTACCTTTTAGCATATGAAATGCATATGTTTTGTTAATGTTCGGTGTCATGAGCTTATTGCGTGAAAGAAAAAAAGTTGCTATACATTGCATTTGTTGCTTTGTTTTCCCGAGAACTAACAATGTGTTCAATGGTTTTACTTATTGATTTATTTAAACTCTATGAATTTCACGCAACTTTGTTGTTGACGTTTTAAACATGTTTTATCCTAGGTAACCAAGGCTGAAGGCAACGATGGCGTGGAGGTGTCGTGCGTGTGGTGATGGATTTTATAGAAAGACTTCTTGTGTGTTCCAGTCTTTTAAAAACAATATCTCATGTGGTGTTTAAAACTATGTCTTTTATTTGAAAACAATTTGCTTTTCATGGTTTGTAATAGGCGGTGGTTGAGATTCTGTGGGACCTAAACGCACTTTTAACTCTGAAAATTTATGGAACACATGTTTGGTAAACGTCTAATTGGAGTCGTTTTCTATTATCGTGGTGACGGGTGTTATTTAGTAACACCAAATTGCTAATTTCCGCTGCGCAATCCGATGCCCCTCGGGGCTCCGATGCCCCTCGGGGCTCCGATGCCCCTCGGGGCGGGTGTTACAGATTGGTATCAGAGCTTCGGTTGTAGAGAACTAGATTGTTTTCAAAACTTAGATTGTAGTCATTTTAGATATCAAAGTAATGTCAAGAGTCTAAGGTTGTAAGGAACTAGGTCGAGTCTTTTGAAAAACCTAAACTATGACGCTTCTACACGCACGCCGATACTCCTCGTTGCCATTGGTTACATGTAAGGTACATTTATTAATTGTTACGTGTAAGTATATTTATGTATGTATTATATGTATGATTGGTTAAGTATGGATATTTATGCATGTGTTGGATGCATAAAGTATTATGTATTGGTGCATTTGTGCATGTGTTGTATGCATAAAATGTCATGTGATGATATGA
The DNA here is from genome assembly GCA_026074375.1 of Tanacetum coccineum. NCBI lineage: Eukaryota > Viridiplantae > Streptophyta > Magnoliopsida > Asterales > Asteraceae > Tanacetum > Tanacetum coccineum. The sequence goes on from BQNB010015610.1 coordinate 19,660, forward strand.
TAACTACTATTATGTATGTTTGAAATATAACTAAGATATATGCGGATTGAGAATGTCGCGAATTGTAAATTTTTGTTTGTTGCGCTTTGATGCGAACTGTTATTTTGATAATAGTGTTCCGATAATAATAAGAAGTGATACGCTATTAAGTAAGTATTATATGGTATTTTCTAGACTATCATGGCAAACGTGAATCATCCACATGATCATGACGTACCTGTTGTTGAGCCGAATCAACATGATGATGTTCCTATTGTTCCCGAGCCTGTCTTAGAAGATGAAGACGAAGACCCGAAAGAAGACGAATTTGAGGAAGAAGAAGATCCTCAAGAAGATGAAGATGATATGGAGATCGACATTGAGGAAGATGAGAATGAGCCAGAGTTGACATATCCTTACGAAGAGGTGGATCCTCTTAATCCTCCGCCGCCTGCTTCTGAGTCTGAACCTGATGATGAGATTGAGGTTGAGAATCCGATTGAGCATGAGGATGAGACTGTTCCTGTTAGTGTCTATGAGGTAGGTGAATCGTCTACTGCCGCTATTCCTCGAGAGGATGGTGATAGATTGCTACCTGGCTTCATGAGACGGGATATTGACTCTCTTTTTGGTCGAATGGTCAATTTTTCGAGACGATTGTGTGGTCGTGAGACGGCGCATGCATTGGTCGAGAAGAAAGGAGAGGCAAAGGATAAGTTTTATGGTAAGTTGATTTTGGATTTGGGTAATGAAGTGCGTTCTAGTGTGGAACAAGGAACTGCTGCAATGGAAAAGTTGGTTGAAAAGCTCGGTAATGTTGAAGAAAAAGCTGAGTGTAAGAAACTAAAGAAGGAACTTGAAGAAGCAAGGTTGAGCAACACATTCCTTCGTATGCAGAATGAACGAGTCGAGAGAGATCTCTATTAGACTAGGGTTCGAGCTCATGAGTTCTATCAAGAGATGATTTGTAGGGGATTTATGTTTGAAGAAAGACCGAATGAAGTTATTGATGTTCTGATTGAAGATAAGAAGAGTCCTTTGTCTGAGCCGCGAGGATCTCCTCCTGATGTGTAGTAGTTTAGTTTCAATTGTAGTTTATTTTGTTGTGTAATCACTAAACTGCGTCCTCGGTTGGAAGAACTGGTACTATTGGTTGTAACGATTTGTATTATTTTATGAAACAATGCAACTATGTATTAACTCTTTGTGATGAAAAATGAATGACTATCTTATGATTACTACTTGATGTTGTGTGGTTGTTATTGTGGTTGATGTGTCATTATATCATGTTATGAGAATATCATGTTATGAATGCTTATTGTTTTCTGTGTGACGTGACAGAATCATGCCTTCAAAGTCTGCACCTATGACTCAAGCTGCTATTCGCCGAATGATCAAGGAAAGTGTTGATGCCGCTATTGCTGCTGAGCGGGCAAGGCAAGCGAATGTTAGGAACGATGCTAGTGGATCTGGGCCAGTTAGGGGTCGAGACACTGCACCTGTTGCTCGTGAGTGCACTTTTGCTGGGTTTGTGAAGTGCAATCCTGCTGCCTTTCGTGGGGTTGAAGGAGCTATTGAATTGCGAAGGTGGTTCGAGAAAACTGAGAGTGTTTTCGAGATCAGTGAATGTGCAGAGGGTAAGAAGGTAAAGTTTGTTGCTGCTACATTGGAAGGACCAGCTTTGACTTGGTAGAAAACTAAAGTTGCAACTATGGGTTTGGATACTGTGAACCAAATGCCTTGGACTGAGATGAAGCAACTGATGACTGCTGAGTTTTGTCCGATAGAAGAGATACAACGTATGGAGCACGAGTTGTGGAACTTAAAGGTTAAAGAGTATGACATTGTTGCTTATACTCAGAGGTTCAATGAGCTTGCATTGATGTGTCTGAGAATGGTAGAGCCTGAAAGAGTGAAGGTTGATGCTTATATTCAAGGTTTAACGGATAACATCAAGGGTGAAGTGACATCGTCTAAGCCTGCTGATTTGAACGAAGCCGTGCGTATGGCTCATAAGTTGATGGAGCAGAAGTCGCAAGCTAGAAATGAAAGAATTTTAGAAAGTAAGAAGTGAAAGTGGGAAAGCCTTCAAGGTGTAAATAGTAGTGGTAAGGTCAATCAAAATGATAACTCTTGTCAGACTTTGCAGAATAACCAAAAGCAAGGAAATGCGCGAGCCATGGTTACCGCTCCTACTGATGGAAAGCTTCCTTTGTGTGAACGTTGTTTTACTCGCCATGTTGGTCAGTGTACGATCAAATGTCACAAGTGTGGAAAGGTTGGACATAAGGCAAGGTATTGTAAGGAGAAGAGTGTTGCTACGGGTGCTAACGCTCAGCCTATTTGGACTTGTTATGATTATGGTGAGCAAGGTCATACTAGGAACCGATGTCCGAAGAAGAAGAAGTTGGAGAAGTTCGTGGTCGAGCTTATGCTATTAAGGACGCTGAGCCGAAAGGTCCGACTGTGGTTACTGGTATGTTTCTGCTAAATAACCGATCTGCTTCTGTTTTATTTGATTCGGGTTCCGATAGTAGTTTTGTGAACACTAGATATAGTTCATTGCTCGATATCAAACCAATTAAAATAGAGGATAGTTATGAAGTAGAGTTAGCTGACGGAAGGGTAGTTAGTACGAACACTGTTTTGAAAGGTTGCACTTTGAGTTTAGTGAACCATATTTTTGAAATCGATCTTATGCCGATTGAGCTTGGTACGTTTGACGTCATCATCGGTATGGATTGGCTTGTCAAGCACGATGCCGTTATCGTCTGTGGCGAGAAAGTTGTTCGTATACCGTATGGGAATAAAACGTTGATAGTTGAAGGTGACAAAGGTGGATCTCGATTGAAGATTATTTCGTGTATCAAGGCCCGTAAGTATGTCGAGCAAGGTTGTCATTTGTTTTTGGCACACGTTACGAAGAAGAAATCGAAGGAGAAACGAATGGAAGACGTGCCTGTAATTCGTGACTTTCTTGAGGTGTTTCCTGAGGAGCTGCCAGGACTACCACCACCGAGGCAAGTAGAGTTTCAAATTGATCTAGTACCGGGGGTCGTACCTGTTGCACGTACACCGTATAGATTGGCACCGTCTGAGATGAAAGAGTTGTCGGTACAATTGCAAGAGTTGTTGGAGAAAGGATTTATTCGTCCGAGTTCATCACCGTAGGGAGGACCGGTGTTGTTTGTGAAAAAGAAAGATGGATCTTTCAGGATGTGTATAGATTATCGCGAGCTGAACAAGTTGACTATCAAGAATCGTTATCCTCTTTCGAGAATAAATGATTTATTTGATCAGCTGCAAGGTTCTAGCGTGTATTCTAAGATCAATCTGCGATCAGGATATCATCAGTTACGCATTAAAGAGGAAGACATTTCGATTACTGTATTTAGAACTTGGTATGGTCACTTTGAGTTCTAAGTAATGCCGTTTGGATTGACTAATGCGCCAGCTGTGTTTATGGACTTGGTAAACCGAGTATGCAAGCCATATCTTGATAAGTTCGTTATAGTATTCATCGATGATATTTTGATTTATTTCAAGGACGAAGAAGAGCATGGAAAGCATTTGAAGATTATTCAGGAGCTGCTGAAGAAAGAGAGATTGTACGCCAAGTTTTCGAAATGTGATTTTTGGCTAGATTCGGTATAATTTTTGGGTCATGTGATTGATCATAGTGGTGTTCATGTTGATCTTGCCAAGATCGAATCCATTAAGAGTTGGGCTGCACCGACGACGCCAACGGATGTGAGGCAATTTCTTGGATTGGCCGGGTATTATCGGAGGTTTATTGAATAGTTTTCTTTGATTTCTAAGCCACTAACTAAGTTGACTCAGAAAAATAAGAAATACAAGTGGGGAAAAGAAGAAGAAGCAGCTTTTCAAACGTTGAAGAAGTTGTGTAGTGCACCGATCTTAGCGTTGCCCGAAGGAACGGAAGATTTCATAGTGTATTGTGACGCATCTCTTAAAGGTTATGGAGCCGTGTTGATGCAAAGAGAGAATGTGATAGCATATGCTTCTAGACAATTGAAGGTCCATGAAGAGAATTACACTACTCATAATTTGGAGTTAGGAGCCGTTGTTTTCGCTCTTAGATTATGGAGACATTATTTGTATGGGACGAAGTATGTGGTTTTCACTGATCACAAGAGCCTACGATATATTCTGAATCAGAAAGAGTTGAACTTGAGACAACGAAGGTGGATTGAGTTGCTGAGTGATTATGATTGTAAAATTCGGTATCATCCTGAAAAAGCGAATGTGGTGCCTGACGCCATAAGTCGGAAGGGAAGGGAAAAGCCATTACGTGTTCGAGCTTTGATGATGACTGTTCACAATGATTTACCTAAGCAGGTTCGTGAAGCTCAGGAAGAAGCAATGAAAGGAAAGAATGTGAAGGCAGAAAATTTGGGGAGATTGATTAAGCCAATATTTGAATTTCGCCCTGATGGAACACGTTGTTTTGGGAATCGTGTTTGGTTGCCGCGATACGGTGGATTAAGAGATTTGGTTATGCATGAGTCGCATAAGTCCAAGTATTCTATCCATCCGGGATCGGATAAGATGTATCAAGATTTGAAGTTGTTGTATTGGTGGCCGAATATGAAAGCGAGTATTGCCACGTATGTTAGTAAGTGTTTGACTTGTGCGAAAGTTAAGGCCGAGCATCAGAAGCCGTCTGGGTTGCTGCAACAACCTGAGATTCCTGTTTGGAAGTGGGAAAGAATTACTATGGATTTTGTGAGCGGACTGCCGAGAACGCCGAGTGAGTATGATACGATTTAGGTTATTGTCGACTGACTGACAAAAATCAGCTCATTTCCTGCCTGTGAAGAAAACGGATAGTATGGAGAAACTCACGCGACTGTACTTGAAGGAAATAGTGTGTAGGCATGGTGTACCTCTTTCGATCATTTCGGATCGAGGTAGCCATTTTACGTCAAATTTCTGAAGATCGCTTCAGAAGGCGTTAGGGACGAATTTGGATATGAGTACCGCTTACCGCCCTCAAACGGATGGTCAAAGTGAAAGGACAATACAAATGTTAGAAGATATGTTGCGTGCCTGTGTGATTGACTTTGGAAATAGTTGGGATCGCCATTTGCCATTGGTCGAGTTCTCATATAATAATAGTTATCACGCGAGTATTAAGGCTGCACCATATGAAGCTTTGTACGAAAGAAAGTGTAGATCACCTGTATGCTGGAGTAAGGTTGGGGATAGCCAGCTCACCGGTCCAGAGTTGATCCGCGATACGACTGAGAAGATTGTCCAGATTAAAAATCGTTTGTTAGCTGCTCGTAGTCGCCAGAAAAGTTATGCGGATAGAAGACTTAAGTCATTGGAATTTAAAGTTGGTAATATGGTATTGCTCAAGGTATCGCCATGGAAGGGCGCTGTGCGTTTCGAAAAGCGCGGAAAGTTAAGTCCACATTATATTGGGCCATTTAAGATTGTAGCTAGAGTGGGTCCTGTAGCTTATACGTTGGAGTTGCCTAAAGAATTGAAGGGAATTCATAGTACTTTTCATGTTTCGAATCTTAAGAAGTGTTTAGCGGAAGGTGATGTTGTAGTTCCAATGGAAGAAATTAAAAGACAAAAAGAAGCAAAAACGGTCAAAAACCGACAAGAAACGGGAAAAAGACAAAGAGACAAGAGCAAGAGTGAGAAATCAGCCAGAGATCACAGCCGGATCAGCCCGACACAGCAAGAAATGAAGTCAAGAGTCAAATTAAAAGTCAAAGGGCCAAGATTGACAAGTGTGCAAAGTTTCAAGGGTTTATTTGAAGATTTGAAGATCAAGGACTAAAGTTGTTAAAGGTGCAAAGTTGTTTTGAAAAGAGAAAAAGGGAAATATGAAACACAAGGGCCAAAACTGTCAAAATTGAAACCCCAATTTACACTACAATTGGGCGGTGCAATCACAAGGACGATTCTTGCCAATACTCCATACTTTCAAACTGAAACCGCGTTTGTCGCAACAGCCTAACAGCCCTAACAACATTTCCCGCCAAAATTCTACACAAACCCAACTTCGAAATTCCCCACCCCCGCTCCTTTTTAACAATCAAATTCGTTAATACACCTTCCCCCAATCACAAACAACCACGTGGCAACACATGATTGGTCCGAACACCTTTCTTTTATGATCAAACGGCCACAAATGACTTATAAAAGATCAAGGGCTAGGATTCAAGGGATCATTCTAGAAATCTTCCTCCTCTTCACCTCTTCTCTATAAATAGAGTGTTAGGACATCATTTTTGAGTAGTTGTTTTAGTTTTAAAATTTTACTTTGTAATTTTCATTTTTAAGCAATTTAAACCTTACTTTAAGCAATTAAGCTTTTTAGCTCTTGTAAACTCTTCTCTTAAGCTTGTACTTCTTTAATACAGTAATACAACTAAGTTTACATGTTACTTCATCATTTGTTTTTAAGTATAAGTCGAATTTAATCAAATAAGCTCTAAATAAGCTCTTTTGAGCTTATTACTTTTAAGAAGCTCATTTTTAGTTTATATCCTGTTTTAGTCATTCATTTTCATTTATATCAAAGATTATGGTTACTTGAGAGTTTTTAAGTTCATTTTGAAGATATAAGAGCAAATAAGCTCATATTCAGCTTATTGTGATTTTTAAGGGTTAGAGGCTTGAGGAAGCCATTAGGATCACCTAGACTCTTCACTTGGAAGTCTAGGTGAAGAAGACTCTTCAATTTCAGGTTACTTTCTCTTATTTTCAATTTAGCCAATTCATAGCTTATTTCAACTTGCTTATTTCCTTTAATTCCTCATTTAAATCCTGTTCATTAGGTTTACTTAGCTCAAATTTGTATTGGTTTCAGTCTATTTTAGCTTTAAAACTAGTAAAATGTCACTGTCACTTTCTGTCATAACTAGTAGTGTATTAAGCTTAGTAGAGTAAGTGCTTATTTCTCATTCATAAGCTAGGTATTTAAGAGCTTAGATAGCTTTGAAAGTTTAGAAATAGTAGAAGTGGATATAAGGTTCAAGCTGTCTTAGAGTTTAAATAAGCTTTTAAGCCAAAAATAGTTTGGACAAAATTAATTAGGGAGTGTTTGGATTGGCTGTTTTTGACTCTTAAAGTCAAATGCACTTTGAAAAAACTTCTTATTCAGTTGAGTTAGGGTGATTTAGCAAGCTTTGAACAGTTTTTAAAAGTTAGGTTTTAATTTTACAAGTTCTATAGTTTATAATCTAATATTCTGCACCAGGGCATTATTTTCAGTGATAGTGATTTTAGATTTTAGGATTTTATAAGTATTTAGAGATTGCACTTAGTCAACATAGGACTACATACATGTAATGAGTTAGTTATGAGTCTCTAATTTGTTCCTTTAGCCTGCACTAGGTACCTTGCACATTGCATCAGCATCAGCAAAGCATACTTCATATCAGCATAGTTCTTTTTGCCATTTTTCACTTTGAATTTTCTCATTTCCTTTTAGAGTTTTACAAATCCTTTTAGCTAGGTTGATTAGAGTAAGCTAGGTTAGCTTATTTCCAAATTTACAGCTTATA
>BQNB010015610.1:32596-72955 GCA_026074375.1 Tanacetum coccineum
GAACTATGAATTTATAAATTCTCAGTTACAAGGAGTTGGACGCTTCTTTTTGTAAGTGACTAATTATAAATAAGTAGGCTTAAGTATATAACATATGTACAAACAAGTTTCTTTCAATCCGTTTGTACAAACAATCCCTTAATCATTATCATTATTACCTTTATCATCTGTTCATTTCAAAATCTGTATCTCACATGATTAGCAACTCTCTTATAAATTCATAAACATTCCTTGACATCACTCATTCCATGATCTTCGTATTCTAAAAATTTTCTATATTCTGCAATGTAATAACAAGGAAACACACAAGAATCTATGCAATGTCAAATAATTTCAATACCACTAGGTATGAAGATTTTGACAAAGACTTGTGATAGCATTCTTATTTGATGTTGACTTTTAAAGGTTAAGGAATAATGATTCTTTACGATCACAGTAGCACAATAGAAGCATGGTAGGCCCATAACCAACAAGTTTCGTAAATCAAAGTATTTTATTCACCCAGATTCTACCTGAATCTAGAGAAATTCTATTGACTGTCACCAAGAGGTATGATCTTGAAAATAAGTAGACGTGTGAAAGGTAAATTTACTAATTATGGTGCGCCACATTAATTATAAAATGCATCACACACGGGGACTAGTGTGGACCCTTGATTAGCTCTTACATAAAAAATCAAATTCATACCCAGTACCTACTCTATTCTCCAAACATTCATATAGCCGCTCGCGCTCTCTCAGCTCTAATCTCAGGACCAAGTGTTTTCTTTAAGGGGTGGGTGATATAAAATCTCAGAATTTTCATAACCTTATTATCCTTCTGATCACAATTGTAGGGGAAATTTTTGCTTTATTAATTGCTTGATTGTCAATATTCTTAATAAATAATTGATAACTAAAAGTAGACGGCTCACGCAAACTAGCTATGACAATCATGTCTTATATTATGTCAAGCAAAACATTCTAACATGTCAAGTCAATATCATCATATTCTTTTACAACGTACTTTATTCCTATAATGTCCTTTGCAAGGTTATATCTAAAGGACTTTAAACGTTATCATATTACCTTTAAACTAATTCATGAAGGGGTTAATATCAAAACGTGAATGTACAGGCTACTAAATCATATATACAGGAATATAACATCTCGATTTGAACTATAAAACTTCCAAAGTCAAGTACAAGTTTTCAAGCATTAATGTTACAAGTCATTACGCATGACATCCAAAATACCGTTTTCCTTCGGTTTTCATTCCAGTTTCTTCACCACCATCTTGTTGTAAGTACTTAACCTCAATAGTACAATGTGTAAACCTAATTATTCTATTACAAGCCTCATAACATTTTTACAACTCAACAAACCCTTATCAACACCTAAACCTAAAAAACAACGTAGTTTCTAAACCATGACCGTATCTTCATTTCATCCATTGGTAAACAAAACCAATATCAAATACGTTGTAAAATAACTTATTTTTACAACATTATCAATTCATATTCCATCATCATTTCATCATTTTACTTCAAATATATGCAAATTGAATCCAAGAAACCCTAATTGTGCACTAATTGGAACATTTGACCCGTTTACTCGTTTTTAACCATTTCAATCTTGAACAGCCTAAAATAATTGTAAATTCATAATTGAGTTTACAATCTTATCCATTCTTTGTCTTAACACTGGACGAAGTTAGAAAGCTAGAAAACTTAATGAACTCATATGAGCTAATCAGACGTGGCTTATTATTCTATTTCAAACTTTTTAGCATAAAACCAAAACCCAATCAACTTTATTAATAATCCTTTATCAATGCCTAAGGTCACTAATTCTATCCTTTTTGATCCATTATAATGAATTTATAAGATCAAAACCCCTAAAGCAACCTAATATGCCCTAATTGGAACCGCGGCTTAGTTTATTCGCATTTTCGACCCATTTTAACCAAAAACTTAACAAACTTGATTTTAATCTTATTACAATCCTAAGATCAGTAATTATCTGTCGTGAAATCAATTTCCCAGAATATAAGCCACGAAAGTAAGTTCGAACCATAATAACCCAAAAGGGACACGCGACTTGTTTTGCTTGCATTTTGACCCATTTTGAACTCTTCTTTGCACACAAGCACCTCCATGACTCACCCACATGTCTCCCAAGCTGCTTACCCACTTACTTAAGCCTTCCCATGGCCAAAATCAAAGCCACATCTCCTCCTTTTTAAAAAACTGCGCGCCATGCTCCCATTGGTATCCAACAACTTCCTCTAGATCTAGACTCCACTAATCTTTCATAGCCTAAACATCAAATTATAGTTTAACAATGTCTTGATAGTCATAAAAGTTCCTTAGCTTTTGGTTTATCATTCGACTATAATATAGGGCTAGAACTTCAATTTAACTATCCCCCACGTCTCTCTATTCCATCAATGGCAGCCAATCTATATTCATAAGTTCTAAGAAGATCCCAAGAGAATTAATTCAATGAGATATCTTTTAAAGATTTAAAGCCCGGGAACAAGATACAAAGGCGTACGAGTGGAACTATACGAAATACGACATTTCACCATTTTTGCTCCTTGAAGCTCAAACCAGGTTTAAGGATATATACTTGTCTACCACTTTAAAATTTCATTATATGTTCTAAAAAAAATTTGGTTAAAGTTTATAAACTTCAATTCATGCTATTTTCCGTTTGGATCCAAAACGTAGCTGAAAACCCCTAATTTAGTTTTTCTTAAAATAATGTCATATGGGTTAAAACTGTTGTTTATAATCTATCCAAGCATGCTTAACAATGTTAATAACCACTTTATTGATTATAGACTTATAAGAAGGAATTTAGATTTAAAACGCCGCACCTTTCACGTTTTAAAAACCAAATTTGAACCGTTTGTTCCTTGCTTAACGAATCATTATTTAAAACTTTTGTTGTGTTAAATCTTCATATTTTAGATTATTATAACTTTTAAATGTCATATCTGAAATGTTAAAATAAGCTATTCATGGGCAATTTGAGGACATGTTTTGTAAATATTTATCCATGGAGGGGTATCCTATCGTAACTTTTTGGAAGTTATTAACTAGAGGGCTTAAATATGTCATTATATCATTGTTATAACTATAGGGGTCTATTATGTCACTTTTCAAAGTGCATGTTATTGGTATATCTTTTCAACTTGGAAGGGACCTGTTAAAAGTGCAAACTCCTAATGGGTATATTTTGCCACTTTTCATTCCAGGGTCTAAAATGTAAACATTTTTGAAAAATATAAAATCATGTTCAAAGTCATTACAAGACATAACTTTAAGTAACGTGACGTGCTTCAACATTTCCAGGATATTGATTAAACGTTAAACACGATCTATACCTATACAATCTAGCGGAGCTTCCTATTAAGAGGTTTCATCTTGGTATTACGTTTCTGACTGAGTTTAGGAGTTTACGATTTAAGGTGCACTAGCTTCTCAAAACAATTTTATCTGAATGATTATGAATATGATGGCCGACGGTAGGGTACAATAATTTCCAAACTTTTCAATCAAATTATAACAATATTAGGACTCGCTTGACCAAAAGTTCTAGAGGTTACAATCTTCCTAAGGATATGGACATATTTACTAGGTTGCGTGACATGGCTGTTTACTATAATTATGCTATATTCAACCTTCACTGTAAGATTGTGATAAAGTCGTCAGCTTTCATTTGGAAATATTTATTACAACTACCCTATCAGGTGGGATTCATAACCTGCATTTTCAATCTTTTGAAATGTTGTTACAAAATCTTTTAAATATCGTTTATCTTATAACATGTGGATTACTTTTCAAAGACTTAGTGTGATTCTTAATAGCCTTTACTACATTTACATGTTTTATAAACCCGCGAGTGGGGATACATGCTTGTTACAATATTTTTACATACTCGTTTTTGCATAATAATGTGCTTGCTTTTCAAGGACTCTTAGTGAGAGTTCAATAGCTACTTTTAGTTCCTTTAATGTTTTCATAAAAACCGTGAGGGGGATTACATGTTGTAAATTACTGAGACCAGTGCTTTTCAGGACTAATATGTAATTGATTATCCATTTATAAATTAATGTCTAAGTTACTATGCCACAGGTCCTCTTCTCATGGACATTAATACTACGGGGGTGTGAACGCCCATCTTGTGGGATAGATTTATCAGGTGACGATCTTGTTTGTGTTAGCGGATAGTAACCAAACACTATTATGCGTTGTCAACTCTCATGACCAAATCTCAATACAAAGAAACAATGATCAATACAAAGATAATTAATTATTCATCTTAGACCAAATCTTCATTTTGACCAAATTAAATATTCATCTTTGACCAAATCTTCATTAAATATTCATCTTTGACCAAATCTTCATTTTGACCAAATTAAATATTCATCTTTGACCAAATCTTCATTTTGACCAAATTAAATATTCATCTTTATCTCTTCATCATTATCTCTTTTTGACCAGAAGATTTGATGATTTGCAACTTGTTGATTCTTGGTGGTATAGTATGGATTAAGAGGAAGTTTCATTCATATATTAACTTCAGGGGAAGTTCGTGCTTATTTGGTTTTGTCATTATCAACTAGGGGAAGATTGTTGGGACTTATATTTGAGTTGATAAGACAAAACATGAATTTGGAAACAAGAAGGACCAAAGTTGTCATTGCAAGATTCTACAAGATGTAAGAGATAATGAAGATTTGGTCAACATCAAGATAAAGATGAAAAGATATCAAGATAAACATTAGATGATTTACTTATTTAATATCTTTTATTAGTTTCCATGTAAGCCTTAACCTCCTTATGCTATAAAAGGAGGTACATGCATATAGTTTTCTGTGTGCTAAATTGTGTGTGTACATCAAAGGTGTAAAACGTGTTGTGTGTATGGGTTTACACGTCCTACAAGATGTAGATGCTAGCATTGGTGATGTAGCCCCAAGATCATTAGTTTGATCCTATTGATGTAACCGCCTTACCATTGATCAGGTAAGATTGGGGCTTGTAGTAGTCATGTATCTTAGGTGATGATGATGAAAAACCTTGTATTAATAACAATGATTCAATGTTTGAATATTCCACCTTTGTTATTAATTCATTCTAGATCATGTTCTAAACAAACAGGAGCTTAAACGATTCTCCATAATTGGTATCAGAGCCTCGTGGCTCTCGATCTAGGATCAACAAGGTTTCACAAATCGAACAAGGTATGATGCTTTTGATTTTCGGTGATTTATTCTTTATCAAGTTCGATTTGTATTGGGGGTTTTGTCACGATCTAGTCTATTCTTTTAAGACAAATATAAAGGTTGCTGTTGTTACTGATTCTAATTAATAAAACCAATTAAGGTCGTCACAAGCAATTCGGTGACAAGAGGGTTTTCTATAAACCATAATTCGGTAAACCCTAATTCGATTGATCATCATAAAGGGTTCACGTTATTGGTATATTCCAGATCTTTGGATTTACATATTCTTGGTTCTGATCCATGGCTTATACCCTCTTGTGATAGACGTAAATGTTTTCTTGATCGTTCATATAATGCATGCTTCTGATCATGTTGCTCGCTGCCTATGTTTATGTGAATCTATGGAGAGAAAGTTAAGTGATGGTTGCTATTAATCCTAATGTTGATGTATTGGAAGTGTAAACCCTAAACGTGTGATGTGTTTAGGAATGGCAGAGAAGGATTATTAATATAGCAATGAGATGTTGTGTAATTGGTTTCGTTACTGGTTGGGCTCAAGTTGTGTTCGTGGTCAGTAGGTTTTATAGTGTAAAAGCAGCAATAAGAGCAATAAAGGTTTTCTTGACACTTTCTTGTTGTTTAAAATGTCACAAAATCTCTTAGGAGGAAGAAGGTTAGTACTGTTCGTGTCTACATTAGTACTGCTGCCAAGGTAAAGTTTGTACTACTGCTAGAACGTTACTACTGTTATGCTGTAAAACAGTGGGTTGCACATATTGGGTATTTATACATTGAACAGGTATACAAAGAAAGTTATATGCTGCTTAATGGTATTGTCCGCTTATGAAGATAGTAATGTTCAATTCCAATTAATGATAAAACTGTTCATGCACATGTATTATTTATGGAAGTTGGGATGTTTCTGCTGCTCATATACTTTATGTTGTTCGTTGGTTTTGGGCTTGATGGGATACAATGATAAAACTGCTATTGGGCTCAAAAGTTTATTAATGTTGCCAACGAATACCTTTTAGTACTGCTCGAATGGGATGTTTATGCTGCTAATGTATATTTTACTATTGCTTGAGGCAAGAGGTAATATGTTACTATTGTTTGGACGTATATGATTAGTACATTAGTACTACATGTTCTATTAAAGCTATACGAGTAAACATTTGTGCTGCCTAGTTAATGGACAATAGAAATTTATGATGTTAAGACTGTTGCTTTGTTCGAGATATTGTTAAAACTGCTAATGTTGTCTGATAAAAAGTTACAGTTGCTAGCATTATCAGATATCGAGTACTACATGTTTTTGGTTCTCGGTTATCAGGTGATCTCGAACAGATGGGTGACACACACAAAAGAGTTTGGTGTTTTGATTTGTTACACACACAAGTTCAAGAGTGTTTTGGTTTTTGGTTCTTAACTGAATAAAAGGCTCGTATTTATTGGATTAATTGGTTACGAAGATGATTCTTTATCATTTATTTGATATTGAAGTAGAATTTCATGGATGCGTGTTCTTATTATATCTTTTAGCTTTGGAGATAACTTGTTTGGTTATATACGGTTTACGATGAAGACTTGATAAAACTAGTTTTTACCTGATGTAAGGAGATACATTGTAGTACTCACAGGTATTTACTATCACTTAGCTCAGTAACTCATGCATAGGCATGCAGATTTATCAAGAGATCGAGGTCTACTCATAAAACGAAGAAGAAGAATATGAGTTCTTATCATATTATAGTGCAAGACATAAGATACAAGTTTGGGATATTCTACTTCTACATCAAATTTGTTATACTTAATTTTTCTTCATCAATAATCATTACATAGAGCCTACAGAATTGAAAATTCAAGAAATGGTTAACATATGGGTTTCAGGGGAAGCTTAATGTTAAAATGTTTAACCATTTATATGCTACATTGAGGTGAAGGTTTTTACTACTACTAGCCTTTGATATTACTATTAGTGTAAGTTTCTACTGCTCAAGTTCATTATTCTTAAGGTGCGTAATGAAGGGTAATTTGGGTCGTTGGAATACTTGGATTAGAAGTGTAATATTGGTTCGTAGTTGTGAAGATCAAAGTTGCATACTTTAGTCTCCTATTTGATATTGACAAAAAGGGGAAGAAGATTTGATGATTTGCAACTTGTAGATTCTTGATGGTATTGCATGGATTAAAGGGAAGTTTCATTTATATATTAACTTCAGAGGAAGTTCGTGCTTATTTGGTTTTGTCATTATCAACTAGGGGAAGATTGTTGGGAATTATATTTGAGTTGATAAGACAAAACATGAATGAAACAAGATGGAAACAAGAAGGACCAAAGTCCTAAACGACAATAAGAGATTCTTTTAAGCTGTGGAGTAATATCTATAAAAGATGGAAGATATCAGAAGATACAAAAGATATGCCAAAACGAATAAAGATAAAGATTAAAAGATTTAGTTTCCTTATTGGAATTATTATCTTCCTTATAAGCATGATCTCGCCCTATATAAGATGATATAGACAATTGGTTTTATGCATCCAAAAAAGTGTGTGTACACAAAGTGTTAGAGATGTAGACGTCTATAGAGTTGGTGTAGCCTCAAGGTAATCAAGGTTTTTCTTGATCCCTGTTACAGTTCATTGATGTAACTGTATTATTCTGATCAAATAATATTGGGCTGTGGTGAATGTTTGGTAAAACCTTGTTGAATATCTTTGTTATTATTCCGCTTTGTTTTTATAACTTATGAACATTGATATTATCCTAGATAAAGGTCTAAACAACCTGAGCTTAAACGATCTAACGATATTTTGGTTTCCGCAATATGGTTGATCCACTCTTAATATATTTCACATGTACTTAGTAAACTCCTAGGGGCCGTTAATAGTCTTCATACTACCTTGCATGTGCGTTGCTTTAGCAGGTCATGCTTTAGGAAATAGTTACACAGATCATCACAAGTGTGACAAGGCAATAACACTAGGAGAAGCAATTTAGGAAGTAATACATGATTAAATAAACACAATCTTTTATCTTATTGTTATCACCAGTAGCGTAGAATACATTTAGTTTAATAGCTAAAACCAACCACCTCTCCAATTATATGATTTACTTGCTTTCCATAAAACATAAAAATACAAAAATAATCTTCTCTCGGCCCTTAGAATTATGTTAGACCATGATAAAGCCTTCCCAACCTATTCCCCGAGTGAACAATAAACAACCCCGAGTCTTGCCTATACTACACTACAACGATTAGGTGCACTTCCTCGAGAGTTGTAAAACTTCTTGTGTAGAAGTCTTACGAGACCCGCATCAAGTGTTTGGCGCCGCCGCCTGGGGAATAGTTAGGTATTGATCGTAGTTTAGCTTAGTTCTATTTGCTTGAATCCTTTCAAGTAAGATTTAATTCCCGCATATTAGCTTTCTTGTAGTCTATCTTTTCTTCGTGTTATTTGTTTTATAACCCATTCTTATAAATACCCCCTCATTGTAATTGTAAATTGTATCTCTTGTGTGTGTGTGTGTACCACAATAATAAAATCTCTTTGGTTTGACCCCGTGGACTACAACGACTACCTAAGTCATAGATACCACATTATATCTTGTGTTCTTTACTTTCCGCAAGCGTTGTTTGTATTCTTTGTTTGTTCGAGCGGTGTGTGCAGGTGCGATATATCCTAACAAAGTGGTATAAGATCCAGGCTACGATAAACAATGGCGAAAGATGGTAAGATAAAGATCGATAAGTTTGATGGTCATGATTTTGGGTTTTAGAAGATGCAGATCGAAGACTATCTGTATCAGAAGAAGCTTCACGAGCCTTTGGTAGAAGCCAAACCTATAGGCATGAAGGCTAAAGACTAGACCCTGCTAGATGGGCAGGCTCTATGTAACAATCTGCATTTTCGCATCATTTTACGTCTATAAATATTCAACTATTTATTTTAAACTTTTACGCATTCACATTTAATTTTCAACGTTTAATTAAATCGCGTAAACTAAAAAAAAATCAACATTCAACGTAAATCGCCATCAAACAAATAAAAGATTACGTTAAGTAAGTGTTATAAAGTTATTATGAAGATAATTTATAACCTTACACTATTTATTTTTTTATTTGTTACGTAAGTCGTCTACGTTTCGCTATAAAATACATTTTTGCATGCATGGCAAACCGTTAACCCATATATATACTTCAACAAAGACCCACCAATACATTTTTAACCAAATTTTATACAAATCTACTCCATGTTATCACCCTATAGCCGGTTCCAACATAAACATACATAATACATGTAAATTAATTCAAATGCACCAGTAACATTATTTAACTAATATATCCTTTGTCCTTTTGACCAAAACTAAAGCATAAAGCAATACTTACAAGCCACCATTTTCATCAAATTGTCTCCCATGTGAGCAAAACTCACGGCTAAAATCAAGGACCAAGGAGACACCATGCTTGATATGTCACATCCATATCATCTTCAACATGTCCCCTAAACAAGAGCTAGTTATTTGTTTAATATCTACACTGTACCAAGCCCTAAACCAAACCGTCCCTTTATACTTTCCATTTGATGGTTTTGTTAAGTGGTGTTATACAAGTCTTTGCACTATAAACAAGACCTTACTACAATCTTTATACTCACATATTTCATTTGCAAAGAAAACAAGCATCTCACTCACCTTTTCTCTCTATTTGGTCAGATACAAAATGACACCAATACTTCATTTCTTCTAACTAAAACAAACAACCACTCTCTCTTTTCTTTTCTCTGGTCCATGAAGCACTCATAGCACCCCCCCCCCCACCCCCCCCCCCTTTTCGTCCATGAAGCACTCATAGCAGAAACAAGTAACAAGTTTCTACGTCTTTTGTTTCTTCTTGGTCTTGACACAGTAAACAAACAAACACAAACACCCCTTTGATTTCTTGCTTTTTGAATTTTGACATGAAACACCAACAATGAACACAAGCTCACAACTTACCTTGTTTTCTCTTGTTTCTGGATTTTGAAGCAAGCATAAACACGAACACTAAAACCCTCACAATCCAACATGTATTATGAGCAAGGAAAAATGCTACACCTAATAGCCATGAAACCCTAATACAGGGAAACCCATATTCGATTCTCTTGGGTCCTCTTTTCTGTAGTTCGATAGGTCCAAGCAGCCAAACACTTCTTCTTTCTATTCGTGGGTGATCACAAAAGGTTCAAGACGTTTTCAAGTAGAGTCGTGGTTTCTAGCAAGATTTACACAGTTCAAAGTGGTGAAAGCAGCGAGCAAAATAAGATGATATAGGTTGTAGAGGTTATTTAGCCGAGAGGACACAAGAAGAAAACAAACTGTTGTGTTTTGGTTACGTCACTCCAGATCAAGCGTGTTTATAAGATTCGGTGACATGAGCTTTACTCACAGCCCGTATGACATAAGTTGGTTCGTAAACCATTCTCTTGGCGATGTGTTTCTTTTGCGTTGAATGATGTTTTTGACGGTGTTCGCTTTCATCTCCATTTGCACGACGACGTCTAGGTATAAATGTATATCTTGTATTTTTTTTCATACTACTAATACTAAAGTTGACGTGAATCATTATGGTTCATGGTTGACGTGAATCATTATGGTTCATGGTTTTGGATACTAGGTATGGTACTAGAACAAGAAAAAGGACTCAATAATATGAATAAAATATTAAAGGACAACAAACATGTTATACTCTTTTAAACAGTATGAACCAAAGATAAAGATAAACGAATTTTAAATGAATCCTTTGATCTGTTTGTTAACACAAGTACATCATAAGTTTGCATGATAAATTTTTACTATTTGTAATATTAGTCCTTGTCATATAAATTTTTTCTAAAATTAGTCCTATTGGTAGTCTTTACTAACGATGATATGTGAAACATTTATTTTATAAATAATCATTTTATTGAACTAATAGGCCATTGAAAGAATACTTAGCAACGAAAGCTGGCTTAATAAAAAGGCGGCGCATTTTTGATGTAAATGTATAACACGTTTTGTGCAAGATTAAAAGATGCAATGCCACTGTTAATAAGTGTTAACAACTTTTAAACCAAATCATGCTAGCAGGGTTTTGACTTTTAAATTAGTTAATTATATTATATAGGTAAGTTTAACACTAATGTCATACACACAGATTAATTTTTAAACTTTATATATGGCCCCATGTAAGTTAGTAATATAAAACTTGTTTAAACTAGTACTAACTGTGGTTGGTTTATAAAACAAATATACATGCAGTACCATTGGTGGACTCATATATGTCATTTTATTAACTTCCTATGTAACTCAACATTGTAGTCATTTTTTTAAAATTAATTATAAACTCTTATAAACTTATAAAACCTATAATATAGGTATTGACTACAATAATCGCATTTATATTCGTAAAGTGTTAAGTATAAGATTGCTAGCTAGCACCCTTTAAAGATATTAAATAGTTAGGTCGGTGTCTAAGAGGCATGACGTCGTCGTCATATATAATAGTATAGTAACATCATATAAAAAGGGTAATTAGCCAAATTACAAATATTGATTGGTTACGAAGCTATTGTAGATTATTGGAATGGACGTTAAGTTGGTCAATATATTTGAGCTCAATTGCTTTTATAAAAACTACAACTCTAATGTACAATGCTAAATATTTTATTAAAGATTTTATAAAACTTATTTATATATACTTGTGAATATTTCTATATTCTAAATCGTGACTTTCTTTTTAGGTTGTTTTTAGAGTTTTACTCGGCCTTACGACGCTCATTTCTCGTTATCTTTTCTCGGTCTCTAGACGTTTATATCTCGCTATCTATTATCATACTCCATCAAGGTGAGTTTATAGCCCCTCTTTCACTTGTTTTACATTACTTTACAAATCTCGGGAGAGAATACATGCTCATTACAACTTGTTTACATACTTGTTTACATACTCATGTTTATACTCAATTACAAACTCGGTTACTTGATTTATATCACACTCTTTCTACTTATGAATTTAAGTATTTAAAGCTGTTTACGAATACAATGGTTATTTCTTCATTGGACACAAGTATTTCTGGTTATCATCTCATGTTTACGTGTTGCCTAAGTAGCGATTAGACCACTCAATGCCCGAAACTATCATGAACTGTTAATTACAGATTGTAAGCGTGAATGTTATAAATAGATCTATTGGGACTAATTATCCCTATCCGGGTGAGTAGCGCTCACTGTGCCGGTGTACCGGACAACGGGTATATATCATGTCAATTTCATTTGGTGTCTTGGTCAGACACCGGTAGGGCAGAAATACATTTGGCATATTATATGCTACATAAATTAGCTTCAGTGTCATGAGCTTAGCGCAACAGTAAATACATTTTATGTGATACTGTATCTGTTATAGTAGTCATATATTTTAGAAATCTTGTGGTCCACACTACTTTGTTGAACATTACTGGTTATTAAACATTTTTCATTATACTGCGGTGAAGCAGTAGACATTATTCTCTTTTGAATTCAACATTTACATTTACAAAAATCTATGAACTCACCAACTTTATGTTGACATTTTAAGCATGTTTTTCTCAGGTGGATTAGATGCTTGGATTACTTGATGTGCATTGGAGTCTAAATTGACAGGATTTTCATTCATGGATTTCTACTTACATTCAAATGATCAAATCTCGTTGTATTGTTTTCAAGCTTTTCATTGTGATGCAATTATGGGACAAATGTTATATTAATTTCAAGAAAATCAACGAGATTATTTTCAAACGACACATTTAGAGGTCGTTCTCTTGTATCTTGTGCTGTTGTATTATGAAGTAACACTCCCGGACATATTTCCGCTGCGACTCATTTTTGGGGGTGTTACAGATTGGTATCAGAGCACTGGCTATAGAGAACTAGGTTGCATATTTTACCCTAGACTATAGCCGTTTTCACAAACATTGCATCACATAAAACATTTTCAAAGTGCATACACACTACTTGCTTACTTGCTTAGGTTACTTGTTACCTTAAGTGCTTACATGACATACATATATATAATATATATGCTTGCATTCCTTTTGCGTATATCGTACGTTTATTTATATGAGAGTAAATTATATAAAGACTAGAACATTTCTTAAGACATTGTGAGTTGCACAATGGTCTCTTTTATACCTCAGACATTGTGAGTTACACAATGGTCTCATTTTACTTCTTAGACATTGTGAGTTGCACAATGGTCTCACTTTGTTCTCAGACATTGTAAGTTAAACAATGGTCTCTAAGAATATTTTTTTTCTCATAACTTTATACGATATTGTATTACGCGAAAACCGTCATAATTTTTGTTTACATAGAATTATGTATGAATCTAAGTATTACAAGTCTTGTATGGGCGGGACTTATAATACGGGGACTTGCAACTAAAAGGATTGAAATATGATAAGTGACATGTTGACTCGTTCATAAAGGACCTTACTTATCTCTCTAATCGAGTACTTCATCAATTATTGAACATATGTCCGATTCCCCCTAATTGTTTTTACTCCTCGTCTCCGAAGATGAGTTTTTAACACTCGTCCGATACTCATTAGAGCACATGCATCGTCATGTCATCCATCACCTTGGAGGTTATGTGAATACCCGTATTGCATCAGAAATTATTAAGTAGGATGATTTATAATCTCTTTATTTGAAAGGATTGGGACGCCTCTTCGTTTAAATAAATAAATTGTATATCACCGAACTATAAGTTTATCAATTCATTATGTACATAAATTAGGACGCTTCTTTATGTAAATAATAAATTATAAATGAGTGGGCTTAATGGTATCCAATATGACACGAGTATGAACTCGAATCCGATAATCATCGAAATCCGTTGAAAAGGTCTAGAGACACAATCGTGTTCTACCACTCAGCAAAAATCTTAAGGCCTCACTTGAGCTATCTGATCTCATTCTTAGGTTAGTACTTTTGCGATTACAAATCGTTATGATCATGAGCTGTTTGTGGAGCTAACAGACTTGTTACACTATTGAGCTAATGAACTGGGTTCAATCTCGAACTAACAGACTGAGTACGATATTCCACCACCTATCACATAAGCTCTCCCACGAGCTCCTCCCATTTGTTGTCCTTTATTCTAGGGATATTGTTCTCGAAATGTCCTCACTCCACACATCCCATCACCGTTTGTTATAGTTATTGTTGTTATGTTTGCTGTTGTTGGATCCTTAAACAGTCCCAGCCCGTACATCTTTATCCACTAGGTAATACAACCCCCCTCAAACAAGATAAACATCTATCGATATAGTATTCAGTTGATCTATTCATTACAGACCAATAGTACAACAATTTAAGTCATGATACATCCTAGTACTGCCTAAGTAAGTTGGATACTTACATCCATTAGCCTCGTCCGATACTAATCATCGAACATTACACATATCAGAAACTAGACTCTGCCCTTAAACATTTAAAACTTTATATAGACATACCCACGCGACTACACTTTCTCCTTTGATGTTTTCACTATCAAGAGACTTTCTTTTTAACGCGTTTATGTCAATCATGAAACTTGTAATGATATTTTTCTAAAATACCTATTCTGATGGATTAAATATCCTGGTCAAACCTAGCCAAAATTTATGTACATTAAGAAGTGTCGAAACATCAAATTTTGCTGAATAAAGTTACCAAACACCATGTTTAAAACAGGTTTATTAAATCCTAAATCACTTTTTGGCACACAATCGGTTAACACAAATTGAATCCTGGGACGGGATTCCTTTAAGGGGTAGGTACTGTAACAATCCGCATTTTTACATCATTTTACGTCAATAAATATTCAACTATTTATTTTAAACTTTTACGCATTCACTTTTAATTTTCAACGTTTAAATCCCAAAGGACTTAATTCATTAAGTGTTTCCATGGATTGGGTCTTAGTTTATGTTACCACTGTCCTGCTCTGCTTCTAAGCTAGAAGTAGTAGTGGCAGCCCTTTCCATTCTGTCACTCAACTCCTTATGGACAGCCTCATCACCAACCTTTGTCAGGGGGACCACCAGACTGAGGTACCTTAGTGTCCTGACCTCTTTTGATTTTCCTATGTGTTTGACACTTTTTGTCTGATGTTACAAATTTTTCAATCATACTTGAGTACATAATAGACATCATGAGTCTCCCCTCAAACAATACTTTACTTGATAATAAATAATCAATTTTGCTTATCCTGCAAATGTTAGTTCAAAACTAAGAAAAACACAATCCAAAGCATTTTCTTAACTAACAGTATTAATTTTGAACCCACCAGTATTAACAATTTGCCTACCAGTATTAACTTTATCTTTAATAACCATGCAACAACATGCCTCTATTTATCGCAAACACACTAGAAAGAACTAGATAGACATGTGAGAATTCATGAGGATCCATATTTATGCATAACCCATGAATAGAAGTCAAAATTGTTAGTCAAACCAAAATACTAATTTTGACCTATTTCTTTCCAAAGTTAACCTTAAGTCATCCCAAAAACATAGTTGAAAGAATAGTTTTTGGCAAACTATCAGCCATTAACGGATTTGAGAATTCTTTACCAGTTGTCGTTTGCCCTGGAATAGCCAATTCTTTCTTGTCTGTTAGACATGGTGAATTGATGACCACTTGTTGTGTGGTAGACAACCAACACTGAAAGAACATTCATGCTATCATCAATATCCTCCCTTCAACTCTAGCATTTTCATCAAATCAGCATATCCTTTATAAATCAAATAACCTTTAAATTCTAAACCTGCAAAATGTTAGTTCCAAACACAGAGAAATACAATCCAACACATTTTGCATGATACTCATAAGAGAATTAATTTCTCTTTGGGACCCAAGCCATTACTGACTTGATTCTACATGTTGGATCAACATATTCAAATTGCTTACAAATGTATGATCCATTGTTTTTGGAGACATGATTTAGTACTTTAATTTTAGGTCTCCAAACCCAGCATGCTTTGGATTTAACAGCATTAATCCCTTATTCCCCAACAGCACTTGTCACTCTCTTTCCTTTAGCAGTATTAACAGAATTTACCTTGACAGTATTAACTTTGTTATTCAAATTTCTGTTTTTAAGTGCTGTTTGTTGGTAAAAAGGTCTCTTAGATGGTGAATGTAACTTCTGGAAAGCATTTGGTCTAGTTTTTGCAACATTCACAAAGGATTTAGGTGCAACAGTCTTAATAGGCCTGACAGATGTTGCTGCTCTTGAAGAGCTTTGCCTAGCTGTACTAATTGGTAATAGGCCAGACTTGGTTAAAACTGCTGTTGGAGCAAAATTTCTTCTAGAATTAGATAAATTTTAATGATTAGTCCTCATAGCATTATTCCAAACTGGTCTAACTTCCCTTTGACCAGTCCCCATTTTCACATTGTTCAAAATAGGTTTTTGTACCATCTTTTTATCATGAAAATCATAGTCTTTAATTAGATGGTTAAAACTCCCACACACAAAACAAGCTTTTAGAGTAAACTGAAATCCAACTCCTAATTTTTTAGACATTGGTGTATTGGTACTGTTATTCCTAGGATTTTGACTAGTTTTCCTAGGTTGATCAGCTTGCTTAGGTTTTTGAACATTAGCTGATTCTGACACCTTTTCCAAAGTCTCATCCTCATCACAATCAGAAATCCAATCTTCAATTATTAGGGCACCAGAGGTTTTCTTAATCTTATTAGAGGAATTTTCACTAACACTCTTATTAACCTTAACTCCATATCCTTCAAATTCAGGCTGTTTAAACTCCTCAAGACCAGAGTTTGACAAATCAATAGTAGGGGGTGCAAATAAGCCTGTAGGTGGAGGTGGAACAACATTATACCCCACACCTTTTCTATTGTTATCAGATATTTGACATCCTATCAATTTATCTAAGCTCTTAGAAACATTTTTAAAGTTGTCAATCTTAATCTGATTACTCTCTTTTTCTTTCTTAAGTCTTTCTATCTGAATCTTAAGAGCATTAATCTCTGATTCATTAAATGAGGCATCTCTTTTAAGAACAGCAATTTGATCACAAAGCATACCCTCATTTTTCTTGTAGAAGACTAGTTGTTCTTCCACATAAGCTAAACCTCTTTTATAGTTGGCTAAATCAAATTCAGATTTATTAAGCTCTATTCTTAAATTATCATACTGAGACTTAAGATCTTCAAAGCTTTTAAGACAAGTTTTAGTGCAAGTTTTGTTATTGTGTACCTCTGAATCTGAGAATGCTATAAGAGCAAAATTGGTAGGGGTTTTCTCTTCTGTCATAAAGCTCCAATCAAATCCAACTCCATTTATAGCTAACATAGCTTTGGAAGAAGATTCTTCCATATTCACAGTTTTCCTTGAGCTGTCTTGATTTCTACTCCTATATTCTTGACTACTAGGATTTCTGCACTCTCTCGTAAAATGTCCCATCTTATGACAATTGAATCATTCTACCTTTGTCTTGTCATAACCAGCAATATCACTTCCATTGATAATAATCTTCTTTCCAGTTCTCTGATGAAATTTTCTTGCTTTCATACTTAGTAATGCCAATTGCCACTTCAAATCCATTTCTTCAGGATCATCTTCATGGATTTGCTCTAGGTCTTCATGAACAACCTGAGACCCATTTGGTTGATTGGCCAGAAAAGCATAAATTGTGGCATCATTGAGTCTAGCAATATTATCTGTAGTACTAGCAGTACTAAGTGAAGAGCTAGCAGTACTAACATGAACATTAGATGTATTAACATCATTCGCACTACCAGGAGTTAAAACAAAGGCCACATTCTGTGAACTTGAATTTGAGCTTGAGATTACACTTCTTTTGACCTCTTGTTCAACAATCTTAAAATTGTTGTAGAGATCATCAAAACTTATTGAGCCCAGATCTGTGGTTTTTTGTTCCCTTCAGACACAACATGCATGCTCCATTCAGAAGGAAGGCTTCTCAAGAATTTAAAGTTTAGATGTTCTTGAGAGATGTTTTCACCTAAGATGGCTAACTGGCTTACAATTTTCTAAAGTCGGGTAAAGATAGAATCAAGTGACTCTGAGCTAGAAGCATTGAAGTTTTCATATATCTGCTTCACGAGTGTCTTTTAAGTCTTCTTGGTGGCTTCATTACCACCAAATCTTGCTTCTATGGCTTCAAACAAGGTCTTGGCTTCCTTGTATTGATTAAAAGTGAGTAGATGCTCACTTGGAAGTATCATCATCAAAATACTTAAGGCTTTAAGATCATTCTTCTTTTGGATCTTCTCCTCAGCAGTAACAGCACCAAGTATTGTTGAAGTAGATGTACCATCAGCGTTTGTAGTGGTTTGTGCTACTGGCTTGAAGGGATTGCCATCGTCTATGATCTCCCATAGAGCATAGTCTTGTAGTTGAATGTATGACTCTATTCTGAGTCTCCATGTGTCATAATCACCTTGCTTGAGAAGTGGCAGCTTTGCAAGAGCATTGTTTTAGGCACTTTCTAGATCTATGGGTCTTGATCTAGGGATTGTACAAAGAGATATATCTAGTTTGTTTCTTCTTGATCAAGGTTTCAGAACACCTGCTCTGATACCACTTGTTGATCCCCTTTTTACAGATCTTAAATTAGCTTGTTAAAGATTTAGTTATCTTAGATAAATCTAAAACAACTCTGATAGAAACCCCGAGTAATGTATAAATATTATGCGGAAACTAATCTTTATACACCAGAAGAAACAATGTAACAGTAACACAAGAACTTTCTCTAAACTTTCAATATATTGAATGATTCACAAAACAACTATATGTTTTACCTAAATAACTATGACTTTTCTATCTAGGATTCATCGATTTTAACTATGTCGTAAGGGTTCTTTTTATACACCAAGGAAACCCTAATGGGCTTACAAAACGCGTTAAGTGATCCTGCATACTCTATTTCCTCATATACCTATACATATCACATCAGGCAGTACTAATAAACTAACTAACATGCTAATTTACACTACCGAACTAACATTGGTACTGACAGTACTAGACTATAACTAGCAGTACTCATATACCAAACTAGCAGTACTAATGACTAGTTTATAGTCTTATAATCTCACTAGCAGTACTAACATATTTTTCTCGTAGCAATTATGCTGATCAAAACAAAGTGACATTTGCTACTGGTACTCTGACTAATGATGCCTTATCCTGGTGGAATGCATATGCCCAACCTATTGGAATAGAACAAGCCAACAAGATCACCTGGACTGAATTGAAAAGGCTCTTAACAAATAAGTATTGCCCTCGAACTGAAGTCAGGAAAATGGAAGATGAATTTTACAATCTGACTGTAAAAGGAAATGATCTTAAAACTTACGTTAGAAGATTCCAGGAATTAGCAGTCTTATGCCCAAACATGGTACCAAACACCGAGAAACTCATGGAAGTTTTCATCGGAGGATTACCCAGAAGTATTGAAGGAAATGTTACCGCCTCTAAGCCTCAAACTTTGGAGGAAGCCATTACCATAACTCAGAGGTTGATGGATCAGGTAACAAAGCACAATTCTATGCACGAAATCAATGATCACAAACAAAAGTTTGATGATAGAAGGAACACCACTAACAGCAACAACTACCCCAATAATCGCATCAACAACTATCAAAACAACCATAACAACCGCAACAATGATTACCGCCAACAGCAGAATAAAAGACAGGAAACCTTTAGGTCTTATGCTGCCACCCTAACTCAAAACAATAGGTATACTGGAAGCCTTCCTTTGTGTAAGAAATGCACTCTGCATCACACAGGACCTTGCACTGTCAAGTGTCAGACTTACAACAGGGTGGGTCATCTGACCAGGAACTGCAGAAACAAAGGACCAGCCACTAGAAGCAATCAGCAACCAGTATCAGTAATTTGTCATGCTTGTGGAGAGAAAAGGGCATTACAAATATCAGTGCTCAAAGACAAACAACAGTGCCCACGAAAGAGCATACTTGCTGAGGGACACGAACGCTCATCGAGACCCGAACGTAGTCACGGGTACGTTCCTTTTAAACCAACATCTAGCTAGAGTATTATTCAATTCTGGAGCAGATAAATGTTTTGTATCCATATCTCTTGCTTCTATGCTTAATATCCTACCAATTACACTAGATACCACTTATGATATTGAAATGACTAATGGAAACTTAGTAGGCACCAATACCGTTATTCAGGGTGCAACTCTGATTCTGTTAAATCAACCTTTCGAAATTGATCTTATGCCAATTAAACTCGGTAGTTTCGACGTCATCATTGGTATAGATTGGTTATCCAAGTATCATGCTAGAATTATTTATGACGAAAAAGTCGTCTACATCCTAATTAATGGTGAAACTTTGATCATCCGAGGTGATCAAAGTAAAACCCGACTAAGTCTCTGGTTTGTGCTTAATTACACATACCATTTTCCATTAAAACGGACTTAAATGACTAAAAACATACCAAAAATACATTGTATTTGTGTGTTTTGCATTTATATTATGCATGAAACGGATATCAACAAAAAGGGACAAAAATGAAGCCAAAAACGGACAAAACCGAGCACAGAGTGGAAAAGAGCGTGAGAAGTAAAAAAGTTAAAGTTAACCAAAGTCAACCCCGACAAAGTCAAAGTCAAAGACGGTAGGATCTCCTTTTATACCCCAAAGAGTCCTTTACAAGATAACTATCAATCTAAGAGATAACTACTACTCTTAAACATATACGTCTTTATCTCCTTAACTCTATAAGATAAACACTAAGATTACATCTATATCTATCTTCTCATACGTCTTTATCTTCAAGTAATCTTTATCCTTCATGCAGCAGTACAAAATCTTCCAGCAGTATTAAGTTTAATACTGGCAGTACTAACTGTAACTAACAGTACTAACTGCTAATACTAGCAGTACTAACAACTTAGATTATTTTCTAAGTTCTTCAGCAGCAGCACTATCTTGAACCACCAGTACTAACTTCCAAAGCTAGCAGTACTAAGTTGTAGAAGTCTATAATTCCCAACAAATAATAAAAATTAAGATTTATTATTTAAATACGTTTTGAAAAATTGCCGATTACGCGGTAATCATTTTTATGTGTTAATAAAAGGTCAAATAGTCAAAAAGCCAAGTCGAACCCAAAAAGTTAAAGGGTAAAATAGTCATTTAAAGTTCTAAAAATTGTCGGTTGTTATAGTACCCACCCCTTAAAGGAATCCCATCCCGGGATTCGATTTGTGTTAACCGATTGTGTGACCAAGAAAATATTTAAGATTTAAATAATCTGCTCTAGACATGACGTTGATAAGTTTATTCAACAAAATTTTATTTTTCAACACTTCTTAATATATGTAAATTTTTGGCTAGGTTTGACCAGGATATTTAATCCATTAGAATAGGTATTTCAAAAAAATATCATTACAAGTTTTACGATTGATATAAACGTGTTATAAGGAAAGTCCCTCAATAGTGAAAACATCAAAAGAGAAAGTGTAGGCACGTGGGTATGTCTGTATAAAGTTTTAAATGTTTAAGGGCGGAGTCTAGTTTCTAATATCTGTAATGTTCGATGACTAATATCAGGCGAGATTAATGGATGTAAGTATTCCCTTACTTAGATAGTTTTGGGTTGTATCGTGACCGAAGTTTTCATACTAGTGGCTCGAAATGAATAGTTCGACTAGATGTTTTGTCGCGAGATGTTTATCTGGTTTAAGGGGGGTAGTATCACCTAGTGGATAAGGTTATACAAGTTGGGACTGCTCACGGACCCAACAACGGCAAGCATAGCAACAATAACTATAGCAGACGGCGATGTGATGTGAAGAGTTAGGGCATTTCGAGAAACAATATCCCCAGAATAAAAGTTAATGAATGGGAGGAGCTCATAGGAGAGCTTATGTAATAAGTGGTGGAATATTGCACTCTGTCAGTTAGTTCGAGATTCAACCAAGTTCATTAGCTCAAAGGTGCAACAAGTTTGTTAACTCCACAAACAGTTCATGATTGTAAGGATTTGTAACGGCAAAAGTAATAACTTAAGAATGAGATTAGGTAGTTCAAGTAAGGCCTTAAGATTTTGCTAAGTGGTAAGACACGATTTTGTTCCAAGATCTTTTGAATGGATTCCGGTGATTATCAGGTTCGAGTTCATACTCATGTCATATCGGTAGTGTTCCTAAATCTTAAAAGTAAGTACTATTTATCCAAATTCTAGGTCGTGTGTCGTGCAGTTCTTCTCATAAACTTTTAGTTGTAGAGAGTCGTGAGCTATCACCTTCTCCTTATGCCTAATTTTAGTTCCTAATGCATTATGCGAGGTGTTATAATAAACCACAAAGTTTTTCCATTTTGTCGGATAAATCCAAAATTTGGTGCACTATAAGGTTTCTACGTTTACAGTTGAAGGGCTTCCTCTTCTTCCTCTTCCTATTCGTATTTCTCATTTTTTTCTGAGTCGGTTAGGTTAGAGGTTTCTCTATCCTAAAGAAATCTTCAATAAATCTTCAGTAGTAACTGGCAAGATCTAAGAATTTGCGTATCTTCATTGGAGTCGCAGGTGTTTTTTTTATATTATTATTTTTTTTATTTTTTTATATAAAATTTTTTTTTTGCTAATCCTTGATTGGCTCACTCTCGCGGTATCGATGTGAAGTCTTATACTATACAAAAACGTAACCTAGAAATAGACTTTCAGGAGCTAGAATTTCCACACTTAGAGAAGTTGGCATACAATTCCTTATTCTTAAGCAATTCCGAGACTAGGATGTGTGTCGTGTAGTTCTTCTCATGAACTTTCAGTTGTAGAGAGTCGTGAGCTATCACCTTCTCCTTCTGCCAAATTTTAGTTCCTAATCTATTATGAGAGGTGTTATAATAAACCACGAAGTTTTTCCGTTCTATCTGGTAAAATGCAAAAATCGGTGCACTACAAGGTTTCTACAGGCATTAGGTCTATCTTGAATGGATGGTTGAGAATATTTAGTATTCAATCTCAAATGTTGGTTTTAGCTTCTATGATCTTTTTGGCGGCTAACTCAACAGTGTACTTAGTGTCTACGGTAGATGGGACGATGTCGTTTAAAGAGCTAAACTCAGCGGAGGTGAGTTTTTTTTATTAACTAGGTTCCATGTACTTGTAATAATTTCGTCCTTTGTTTTAACTTCAGATCCATTAGTGGTTTTGTCGGTACGAGAATCTCATAAGTCACGTGATTCTATCTCACTAAAAGGTAAGTATATTGAAGAAAATCTTCTAGTTCTATTGGTTATAATCCAATTAGGGTGACATGATCATTACATTCTAGAACCTTACAATCCATAATTTCCATGACTACAGGAAGCATGATTTGGTCTCTAGGCTAAGGGTATAGTGTTTCTATATGCTAAAGTTGAAGAAAAACTACTTAGTTATGACGCTTACGAATGCGAATATACGTGACCGACACGACTCATGAATACGCAGGCAAAATATTAATAAAACACAAGTACAATATAATCTCGTTGAGAATGTAAAGGAAAGGAAGAAAATAGAGATGGGACGTAAGGTTAATTTGACAAAATTTTATGGTGACTACTCCCAGCATAGCATGGTCCTTCCTGAATTATACATAGGTGACCAGGCTATGCATAATTTAGGAACTAACGATAAAATGCTCATTTCGTCAAACTAATGTTATGTTTTTTTTAAATCCTATACGGTATAAACGATATAATTTATAAGGTAGCAAAACAGTTCGTGGTAATGAAAACAAGGTAGTTTATATAACGACACAAGATATTTTGTAAGATAATGGGAAATGTTTTATGAGGCGATAACAAAATAGTTTACGAGAAAGTCACGTGACGGTTTATAATGTAATGGTAACAAATGGTTTACGAGTTGACAACCTAACCATTTATAAAGTGGCAACGTAATGGTTTATAAAAGACACGAAGTAGTTCACAAGATGATGACGACATAGTTCATACATTGACAGCGAAATAGTTTATAAATGACAACGAAATAATTCATGAGGTGACAACGAAATAGTTTGTAAGATGACTGCCAAGTGATTTATAATAGGGTAGCAAAAGAGTATATAACTAACCGTAAAATAGGTTATAAGATGGAAATGAGTTAGTTCATTAATTGATAGTCAGATAAGTTATGAGGTAATAGTAGGATAATTATAAAATGTTGACAAAACAGTTTATAGAATGACATCAAAATAGTTTATAAGGTGTTAAAATAAACAAGAAGCTATCATCAAATAGTTTGTGAACTGGTGGTAAAATAGTTTATAACGTGAAAACAACTATGTTTATAAGATGACACTAAAATAGTTCATAGGATATCATCCAGATAGTTTATAAAAGTAAGACAGTTTATATAATAATAGTAAAATGGGTTGTAAGACGGTAACAGACTCAAGGAGTAGCTTACATACATTTACTAGAGAATTGAAGTGTAACGGACAAAATCGTCATGACACAAATTGAACAAAGGATTTGGGAAAAATCCACATAATACACGAAATTCACAGGAAAGTACTAGTGCAAAACCCTTAGAGATTATAGTCTAAGTCTACTTAGGTTTCACTAGATAAGGAAAAAAATTCTCTCCTTAAGTACCAGTGTTATCTTTGACGACGTTAGAGTTCCTGCGAGCTTTGACCTCCTAAATACCGTTTGCACTGTTTAGATTTATAATTTGCCACTGCGGCCTCTAAGTCGATTATCGAAATGGGTGTCCTACAATTTCTACTCACATGGCCAGCACTCTTGTAGTTATTGCACTTCACAGTGCATGGTCCAGTGTGGTATAACTTACGTTTTTGTAGAAGGGAAATTTTGCTACATATCCGTTCTTGTAATTTGGTTTAGCAATGTAAGCTCTCACGACCTTTTGTCATTTATTTTTTTGTTGGCATTCCTTACTACCTTGGTTTCCTAACGTACGATCTAATCCATTTAGTCGCGAGCCATGTGGATTCTTTCCTCATAGACAGTATTAGCTTTGATAGCATTGGCAATTCGTTGGGTTACAATACACTCGATCCTCGTGGAACTTATTACTTGTCTTGTCGTCAGTATTTACTTCAAAATCGAACGGACTAAAGAAAATGAAATAAGTCGAATTTCAAAAGTCGTGTTTCTAAAAATGGGATGTTATGAGGTGATGGGTTAAAGTTGTGTGCGAATTAATTGGCATGCTTCTAGGAGTTATGAGAAGTAATAGAAATTAATACGTAACGAGATGACATAGATGTTTCAATAGTATAGGACGGGTGTTTAAAGTCGTCTTCAAAGTTGAATAGTAGGATAACTAGTGGGGTCGGCAGACTGTGACAATTTTCAAAATCATGAGAGACGATATCATGTAAAGACATGAACATATTTTAAAGACCACTGTGTCACTCATGATGTCTTAGGAAATTCTTAGAGATCATTGCTTCACTCACAATGTCTTAGAGAAGTTTAGAGACCATTATGTCACTCATAATGTCTTAGAAAAGAATTTAGTATTTATATAGACAACTTCTATATAAAAAAGTAGGGAAATATACGTAAGGACAACGTAACCGCGGAGAAAAGATAAACGCAAGACAAACGTAAGCTCATAGAAAAATAGAGCTCAAGGGAAAAAATAAACGCAAGGCAACATAAATTCAGGGAATGATAAAAGCGGGGCAAAGGAAAACCCATATCATAGCAGGCTCAAGGCAAGATGATACTCACGTATACGCCATAGCAAAAGCATGTATAAGGCACACATAAAAGCATGTAAGGATCACATACTGGTTATAGACCAGACCTAGATATTCTACCTGGTTCTTTATAACCTTGGCTTTGAATACCAATCTATCATACCCTAGACGGGGCCTGGACGGAATACGTATCCGAGGGCGTGACGTCATAATATACATCACACAAAGCATGAGAGAACGACCACTAATGGACATTTTTAAATTCATAACTCGTTACATTATTTAAAAATAGATAAGTTTTACAAAATTTAAAAGAAATTAAACATTTGCGGAAGCGTAAGTAAAATGTAGCAGAAGCATAATTATGTTTTGAAAAGTCAACGAGTATGAATGAGGAATAAAATCTTGATAATAGTATCATATTGCACGTAGACTCCACATAGCACGTCAAGAAGTCTTAAGCTAATCACCTGAGAAAAAAATGCTAAAACGGTCAACATAAAGTTGGTGAATTCATAGGTTTAAGTAAAACATTTATAAGGATAAAAAATGTTTAGAGAATACTATTTCACGCACAGTATTATGAAAAGATGTTTAGCAATTTGAAACGTTCAAACAAATAGTGTGGACCACAAGATTCATGAAAAGTAATTACTGTTGGGCTAAGCTCATGACACCGAAGTTTAATTCGATGCAGCATATTATATGCCAAACAAGAAATTAACTACCCTAGAGGTATCTGACCAAGATCACTTAGTAAAATTTGACATGGTATATATCTGTTTGTTTGTGTCTCCCGAATCTAGTAAGCTCTACTTACCCGGATAGGGATAGTAGTCCCAATAGATCTATTTACAACATTCGCGCTCACTCAACTGGTCCTCCGGTCAAGAAATTAATGGTTCATGATAGTTCGGGCATAAGTGGTCTATTCGCAACTTAGGCAATACGTAAACAGGGAAAGTAGATCAAGATACTTATTTCTATAGTAAAATCAACCAATGTATTTCCAAAAGAAAGGCTTTAAGTAATTGCATCCATAAGTAAAACATAGTATGATATCAATCATGTAACCATGTTTGCAAATGAACATTTATAAGAGTTTGAAATCATTAGAGTAAATAAGTTTGTAAACGAGCATGTTCTCACCCCAAAATAGTAAAGTAAAAGTAGTAAAACGTGGGGCTATGAACTCACCTCGAAGTTGCAAAGCAATTGGCAGGAATGCAAATATTAAGCACAACACAAACGGAAACTAGGACGGCTCGACCAAGAAGTTACGGTTTATCTTAACGGCTAAATCCCACTAGTTTAGGATGATGAATTTGGGTTTTCCGATGGATGAGTACATCAATGCGACACGTTGATAAAGGATTTGGATTTCAAGTTGTAATAGTTTGGTGGTTGATTAAATAAAATAAATTGAAAAGCAAACGCAAAGTATGTAATATATTCCGTATATATTACATATGGAAAATGAACAATTATATAATTCATATGGTGAATTATATAATAAAGACAAACAACCAAAAGAATAAGTCGAAGTATATAATACTTTACAAGTATTATATAAGAAACGTGAGAAAAATAATTGTAACAATATAATTCGACACGTGTTTGGAAATTGTAACAACCCACAATTTTCATCACTGTAATTTCAACTTATATTATATTAAATACTACTTTTTCACGGGAAATTTTTTGCTTTATTCCATTATGTAACATAGTTTACATTTCTAAAGTAAACAAGCTCACGCAACTACCTATGCCAATTCTATCTACGTTTATATCAAGTAAACGCCTTAATATGTCAAGTCAATATTCTAATATCCTCTATATCATGTACGTTATCTATTAAACATAGTTTTTATGACATTGTTACTAAATGAACTTTATCCGTTAATGTTTACATCAAAACCCTAACTATATGTAATATTTACATACAATTATAAAGTAAAAGTTTATAAAGCATATGTACAAGTATCATAGCACCACATTTGAATAACTTCTCCCTCCTAAACTAAAGTACAACACTTTAAAGCACAATGTACAAATCAATTAAACATAGAATTCAAACTTTACTATTTTCCCACCATTTCATTCTAGTTTTCATACAAGATTACTAGCACAAGTTACTAATACCTAAATCATAACCTCTAAACCTTAAACATCCCAAATCCTAAACCCTAACTAAATCTAAAAACCTAAAACCCTAACCTAAAACCTTAAACCACCTGTCACCCTTATTACATTCTAACTAATTCAAACCAATCTAGAACCCTTCCTCCACTATGAGTCACCACCTTTCTAGCTTGCTTAGTACCTCCTTATAAGCTACTTATCATCAAACAAACACACAAGCACCTTTATCACCCTTGTTCACCAAGTAATCTACCTCACCACCACCTTGTGATGTCGCGCCCTCTAACACCTAACACATCACCATAGCTAGTTTCTAACCTCCTTAGTCACCACTCTAGTATACCTTGGTCCTTACTCCAAGCTCCTTGATCCCCACTCCATACAAACTTGATCCCTACTCCTCCCCTAACACTATAAATACACGACATACATACATACATTTCCATATCTCATTAAAACTCAAAGCTACTTCTAAATCAGGTTCTATGCAAGCTAAGGAAGAGAAATGAAGCCCTAAGATTACTTTTGAAGCCAAGAATTAAGAAGAAAGAGGTCTTGAAGTCGTTTCCAGGCATACGAATCCAAATAAGCTCATATGACCCATATAAGCTCAAGTAAGCTTAAAAACTTGTTCTATAAACTCATAATGTGTTTTAAATCTTTCATAAGGGCTTGTAAGATCATATTTTAACTCTTGTTTAAGCCCTTGAATCACAAACCCATGCATTTTGGTTTTCCTAAACCAAACGTGTCCATTTTTTATCATTAAGCTCATAAGCTATTTTGATAAGCTATAAGCTCGTAAAAGTTATTTATCCTAACTTATTTTAGCTTATTATAATAAGCTATAACCTTCAAATTACTATCTATATTGAAAAAAATCAAAATTATAGTTTTTGGACTAAGAATGCAAATGTTTTCATGCACAAGGGTATATATTGTAAATTTCTGAAATTATATAGTTTTGGGCTGAAAATGTCATTATTCCAAAGTTATAACTATGAGGGGCTGTTTTGCCAAGTTTTAAAGTTAAAGGTTTAAGTTATAAATACTTTATATATAAAGGACTAACTTTGTAAAAGTATATAAATCAAGGGTATATATTGCCATTTTGGCATACTTAAAAATATAAAATATAATATTTTTATATTAATTATATAAATATATATAAATATTATAAAATTTGATTTTATTAAAACACGACACATTTATCGTTATTAATCGTCGATCGAAACACTATAAAATAAATTATGTTATAAATATAACATAATTTATCATCCACTAGCTTTTAAAGAAACCTAAAATGATAAAATCTTATCATTTAATCTATAACGTATCACGTTACTAGGGAATTTCATGTGAGGGGTTTCATTTGGGTAGACGTTTTGACGAGTTGCTAGATTTACGATTTAAAGTGTCCTAGCTCCTCAAATGTTTACTGCATGACCTCTGAATTATGATAGCCCGAATAGTGATACAATATTTCCATAAATTAATAAACCAAAGTAATATGTATGATAAAACTTTATGAAGTTTTGAAATATAAACAATCAAACTAAGACTTGACATATTACCCCAGGTTACGTGATGAGGCTGTTTACATTTCATTTGATACTGAACTTTCCCACCCGGGTAGATAACATCATACTACCATACGGACATAGTTCATTTGATATACTTTTGCCATCAATCAGATTTCCCTGTTAAGGTGAGTTCATAGCCTCGCATTTTAAATCTTTTAAATACTTTATAAACCCGCGAGAGGGATACATGCTTAAACCATGAATGCAAGTGTTTTTCCAACTGTATGCTATCCAGACATATTATTGCCTAAGTACCTTCCAGTGCCACTATTTCCATATCATGAAACATTAATTACTTGCGAGTAAACGCAAATATTGTAGATAGATCTATTGGGGGTGACGACTCCCATTGGTATACCCGTTCATGGGGTAGCCAAACGCACTATAATTGACTTAAAGGGTAACCTTGGTAAGTTACCTTTCCACGAGGACATTTGTTTCTTAACCAATGTCACTACGGTGATTTCCATGTTAACGTATTGATGTAATTAGCTTAGGGCAATAATACTTTTTTCTATGATAATTGTACTCATTGCAATTATTACTATGTATGGGTGTATAACAACGTAACCCACTGTCTATGATGACTTGTATTCAACTAATTATCATAAACCTATGAATTTCACTCAACCATTGTGTTGACCTTTTTAGCATGTTTATCTCAGGTAATTGAGCAACTTATGGCATGAAGTGGCATGGACTTGAAGATGGCTAAATTGTTATCATTCAAACTTTATGTTTCTAGATTTTGGGACCTCTTTTTGTAAAAACTCTGATGAATAAAAGAATGATAACAAAATTTTCCAAAATGTCTCTTTATGAGTCGTTTTCTATGATTATGTTTGTTGATCCATAAAGTAATACCCCAGATTAGCTTCCGCTGCTATATGTCAAAAATGGGGGTGTTACAGATTGGTATCAGAGCCTCGGTTATATAGAACAAGGTTAAAACTTAAACTATAACTACTTTTCATCCAAGAAAGTCCTCCGTGCCACTGCTGTTTCCAGAATAGTATGTGTAAGAAATTTCCATGGCAGATAATACACTACTATTATATTATATATAAATAACTTATGTTATTTCCACTAGGTTGTTATATAGTCATGTCTTCCCCCTATCCTATTATTATCCTATCTGATTCTGATGTTGAGAATACGTTTTCCTCTACACACTCTCCTGACTATATCCCGACTTCACCGGACTATTTCCCAGCCTCACCGGGAAACACCTCTCCTAAACTTTCAAATGATTTAACTAAGGATCTTTTAGCCTCACTAGCCCTCTCACCTTTTTATGATGACCCATATATGAAGGTCATGCAAGCATATGATACTACTAATAATAAATTACCTATTCCACCACAAGCTCCTATTGCTCCACCGACTATTTTGCCTACATCTCCAGTGTTATCACTATCACCAATGTTTGATTCCTGACATTTCTTTCCTCCTAAGAAGATTTCACCACCTAAAGATACTGAGACACCTGTTGAATCACCCCTTCTAATATCTCCATCTTCATCAGTAGGATCTTCATCACCGGTTAGGTTAACTACACCACCACCAGACTATACCTTTGATAAGTCTATCTTCGTAGAGTTAGATAACTTATTATAGATCATACCGCAACCATTGGGAAGTGAACCAGTCCCTGAGAAACCTAATGAGTCAGATACTTGTTAGAGTGTTCATCTATGGAAGTCTTAGATTCCAAAATTTTCTGTTATATCCTGCAATGTAATATCAAAGAATGATCATAAGTCTTTGTATTATCATTTTCATACCTTAACTTGTGATATGACTATATCGTTTTATGGATTCTTTTTCTGTGTTGTCTTGTATATGTTGATAGATGCCTCCCAAGAAAACATCAACATCTGCAGCACCAGCTATGACTCAGGCTGCCATCCGGCAACTAGTTGCTGATAGTGTTGCTGCTGCT
Source organism: Tanacetum coccineum (assembly GCA_026074375.1). Taxonomy (NCBI): domain Eukaryota; kingdom Viridiplantae; phylum Streptophyta; class Magnoliopsida; order Asterales; family Asteraceae; genus Tanacetum; species Tanacetum coccineum. The sequence goes on from BQNB010015610.1 coordinate 64,205, forward strand.
CTAGAAGCACAAGCTGCAACCATGGCAAGTACTGACAATCCAAATAGGAATACTAGACCAAGAGAAACTCCTGTAGCAAGGAAATGCACTTACAATGAGTTTATGAGTTGCCAACCTTTCTACTTTAATGGTACGGAAGGAGCTGTTGGTCTCATTCGTTGGTTTAAACGAACTGAATCGGTATTTTCTCGTAGCAACTGTACCGAGGACTGCAAAGTGAAATTTGCTACTGGTACTCTCACCGAGGATGTCTTATCCTGTTGGAATTCCTATGCCAAACCTATTAGAATAGAGCAAGCCGACAAGATAGCCTGGACTGAATTGAAAAGGCTCTTGACCAATAAGTATTTCCCTCAAACTGAAGTCAAGAAAATGGAAGACGAATTTTACAACTTGGTTGTGAAAGGAAATGATCTCAAGACTTATGCTAGAAGATTCCAGGAATTAGCAGTCTTTTATCCAAATATGATACCAAACACTGAGAAACTTATGGAAGCTTTCATCGGGGGATTACCCAGAAGTATTGAAGGAAATGTTACCGCTTTAAAGCCTCAAACTTTGGAGGAAGCCATTACCATAACCCAGAAGTTAATGGACCAAGTAACAAAGCACGATGCTGATCAAGGAACCAATGATCACAAACGAAAGTTTGATGATAGAAGAAACAACAACAACTACTACCCCAATAATCATTACAACAACAACTACCCCAATAATCGTGACAACAATAACTACCCCAATGATCACAACAATAACAACTACCAAAATAACCGTAACAACAACAATAACAACCGTAATAATGATTACCACCAGCAGCAAAATGGAAGTTAGGAAACCTTCAGGACTTATGGAAACCATAGATATAATGGACCTCATCCCCTGTGTAGGAAGTGTACACTGTATCACATAGGACCTTACTCTGTCAGGTGTCAGAATTGTAACAAAGTAAACTGTAGAAGCTAAGAACTTCTGTTTCCAAATATTACTCTATTACTCAACTAAATCTCGGGACAAGATTTCTGTAAGGTTGGGGGAATGTAACAACCTATAATTTTTATCACTGTAATTTCCACTTATACTATATTAAATACTACTTTTTTACGGGAATTTTTTTGCTTTATTCCATTATGTAACATAATTTACATTTCTAAAGTAAACAAGCTCACGCAACTACCTATGCCAATTCTATCTACGTTTATATCAAGTAAACGCCTTAATATGTCAAGTCAATATTCTAATATCCTCTATATCATGTACGTTATCTATTAAACATAGTTTTCATGACATTGTTACTAAATGAACTTTATCCGTTAACATTTACATCAAAACCCTAACTATATGTAATATTTACATATAATTATAAAGTGAAAGTTTATAAAGCATATGTACAAGTATCATAGTACTACATTTGAATAACTTCTCCCTCCTAAACTAAAGTACAACACTTTAAAGCACAATGTACAAATCAATTAAACATAGAATTTAGAAGCATGCCCCTGTGTAAGAAATGCACCTTGCATCACATAGGACCTTGTACTGTCAAGTGTTAAACTTGCAACAAGGTGGGTCATTTGACCAGGAACTGTAGAAACAAAGGGCCAGCCACTGGAAGCAACTTGCAACCAGTATTAGTAACTTGTCATGCCTGTGGAGAGAAATGGAATTACAGAATCCAGTGCCCAAAGGTAAACAACAGTGCCTATAGAAGAGCATACTTGCTGAGGGACAAGAACGCTCACCAAGACCCGAACGTAGTTACGGGTACGTTCCTTCTAAACCAACATCTAGCTAGAGTATTATTTGATTCAGGAGCAGATAAAAGTTTTGTATCCATATCTCTTGCTTCTGTGCTTAATATCCTACCGATTACACTAGATACTACTTACGACACTGAAATGGCCGATGGAAACCTAGTAGGCACTAATACCATTATCCAGGGTTGCACCTTGATTTTGCTAAACCAACCCTTCAAAATTAATCTCATGCCGATTAAACTCGATAGTTTTGACGTCGTCATTAGTATGGATTGATTATCCAAGTATCATGCTAGAATTATCTGTGATGAGAAAGCCGTCCACATCCCAATCGACGGTGAAACTTTGATCATACGAGGTGATCGAAGTAAAACCCGACTAAGCCTCATATCCTGTATAAAAACCGAAAGGTATATATGTTAGGATCTCAGATTTGATGATTACAAAACTACATATGCATAAATGAAGAAAGATGAAACAAAAGGAAACAAGATATGCTAAAGAAGGAAACAAGATCAAGATTAATGTTGATTGAGACATTACAAAATCAACATTAATGTTGAAGATATAGATTAGTCAAACATTAATGTGAAGATTAATGTTAATTAATTAGTTTCCTAATTGTATTATGTTTCCTTTTGAAACAACAAGGACTTAATGTGATAAATTAAGTTAGCTTCCTATGTAAGCTAGGTTTTCTTGTAAACCCTATATATAAAGGGTCATAGGCGTCTGGTTAAGATCATCCATCATAGTTAGATCTCTCTCAATGAGAGTCTAATAGTTAGTTAGTTTATGTATTAGTTAGTTTAGCCCCAAGGATCATTTGATCTTGGGGCAATAGATTAATAATAGAAAACCTTGTTTGATAACTTATTGTTCTTTATTATTCCGCTGCATATATAAGTTATCTGTAAAACTAATCCTAGATGGGCTAAACGATTCTCAACATGTGGTATCAGAGCAGGTTACTCTTGATATCTAGGATTAACAAGGTTTTGTTCGTGGTTATTTTTCCTGTTAATGGCGAATTTTAAAATACTAGGGTTTGTCACCAAACCCTAATTCATAAAAAGCAGAAAAGATGTACGTTTTGTTCAAAAGCTGTTGTATGTTATGAAGCTGTTGTATGTTTCTAGTTTATGGTGTTTGACAACAGGAGATGTTCTTTAAATAATTAGGGTTCCCAACAAACCCTTATTCTCAAAATAGCAGTTTGATGTTATTGGCGTCGTTTGTTGATGGTTTGTTGATTGTGAGTATATGCTTGAAGCTGCTGATGTTACTAGTGAGTAATTAGGGTTTCTCACAAACCCTAATTCTGGATATGTTCTCAAAACAAGTTCGTTAAGGGCTATGGATCCGATCATGGGCAGCAGCAGGTTTGATGGTATTCATGTTTACACAACAGTGGTGTTGCTGTGCGTATGATCTGGAAGTCTATAAGATTCTGTTGTACGTGGGCTGTATGACATGTTTCTGGTTTGTCATTCATTAAAAAGGTACAACAGATTCATGTATGTGTTTTGGGCCATAGAACAATGAAAAGAGCAGCAGATTATGGCGATAAGATCAGGTTTAAAGTAGAAGATAAGGAAGTATATGATCATGGGCTGAAGACACAAAGTTCTTGGTAACTTGGTGTGTCCTGATGGCTTGTATTACAGCAGGTATGGGTGTTGAATTATTGTGTTGCTGTATAAAAATCATCATAGAAGTTTGGGTTGTGATTCTGTATTGAATAAGTGAACTATGGAAGCAGTTAAGAATTGACGCAATTTGGGGAATGAAATCTGTTTTGATATAAAATTCCTAAAGTTTAGGGATTATATTCGGTTTCCTTACAAAACTTCTCGTTTCTGAATATATTTGTGCTGCTGCATTGATGTTGTGTGTGATGGTTCTTTCTGGTAGCAAAGGTCGATACAGCAGGTTTGAAAAGAGTTTGTTTCATGACATGGGCTTCATGACATGGACGAGTTTGAAGCAGGTTAGATGGGTCACGCAAGGAGTTATGGTTTGTGATTAAGCTGTCTATTTAGTACTGGCTTTATATACTTTAGTTCTTACATGGTATATTTCTGTGGGGGGGGGGGGTTCGGGGGGGGGGTTTTGCTGGTTACTCACTTAGTACTGCTCAAATTAGCAACAGATTTGTAACAGAAAAGATGTCGCTAAAAGTTATGGGAGGAAGGAGCATGTTGATCTGTAACAGTTTTGTGACGGAACAGTAACAAAGTTGTAACAATTTTGGGACAGAAAATGCGTTGCTAAATGACAGTTTGATTAATACCGCTAGCGTTGCTCAGTTTGTACCGTTGGTTCTGTCCGATAAAAGAGTTTATACTGGTAGCTTTGACTGATATCGGATAGTACATGTTTTTGACGCGTTTGGATCTCAGATAGATGATGATATTATGGCTCATTTTTGGGGATTATTATGAAGAAAATTGGTTTTTGCTTATTTGATGTTGTAGTTGATTTTCACAGGTTTAAGGTGTCTTAATCAATCTTGAAAGGTTTCAATCCCCTTTTAAAGATAACTTGTTCGTGCTTAAATGGTGTTGACGAAGACTTGATGAATCTAGCAAAGGTGTACGATCTACCTTATGATGCTTACTACGTACATTTGCTATCACTTTAAGGAGTTACGTTGTTGTGCTTAGTGTCTCATGTTATAGAAGATGAGGATTTTGTCAAGAGATTGCGATCTACTTATATTTTGGTCTTGGTATAAGTTTGACGTCATGTGGATAGTGCAAGACATAAGACACAAGTTTGGGAAATTCTACTTCTTCAACATATGGGTTATACTTATTTTTCTTCATCAATAATTACTACTTGGAGCCTACTAATTTCGAGATTCAAGAGATGATTAGCATACTTTCAGGGAAGCTTATTGATTAAATGTTTAACCATCTACATGCACCACTTGAGGGGAAGTATTTACAAGTTGCATATCTACACAAGACCCCTATTGGATGATTACAAAAAGGGGAAGAAGATTACAAGAGATATGATTTGCAGCTTATTATTGTGGTGACATGTTCAAGAAGATCCTAAGTCAAGGGGAAGCATAGTTTCATTCATGGAGATTGTTTTGTAATATCAAATAGAGGAAGATTGTTGGGAATTCAGATTTGATGATTACAAAACTACATATGCTAAAGAAGGAAACAAGATCAAGATTAATGTTGATTGAGAAGTTACAAAATCAACATTAATGTTGAAGATATAGATTAGTTAAACATTAATGTGAAGATTAATGTTAATTAATTAGTTTCCTAATTGTATTATGTTTTCTTTTGAAACAACAAGGACTTAATGTGATAAATTAAGTTAGCTTCCTATGTAAGCTAGGTTTTCTTGTAAAATCCATATATATATAAGGGTCTTAGGCGTCCTGGTTATGATCATCTCATCAAGATAGATCTCTTCTCAATGAGAGTCTAATAGTTAGTTTGTTTATGTATTAGTTAGTTTAGCCTCAAGGATCATTTGATCTTGCGGCAATAGATTAATAATAGAAAACCTTGTTTTATAACTTATTGTTCTTTATTATTCCGCTGCATATATAAGTTATCTATAAAACTAATCCTAGATGGGCTAAACGATTCTCAACAACATATCTATAGGATATCAAGTTTTCGTAGCCCAAGTAATGGAGAAGAAGTCAGACAAAAAACGACTAGAAGATATACCAGTAGTCAGAGAATTTCCGGAAGTTTTTCCTGAAGATCTACCCGGCCTTCCTCCGGTTCGCCAAGTAGAATTCCAAATCGATTTAATTCCAGGAGCGGCACCAGTAGCCCGAGCACCTTACAGATTAGCTCCTTCAGAAATGCAGGAATTATCTAACCAACTACAAGAGTTAGCAGACCGAGGTTTTATCCGACCAAGTACTTCGCCTTGGGGAGCTCCTGTCTTATTTGTTAAAAAGAAAGACGGATCTTTTAGAATGTGTATCGATTACCGAGAGCTGAATAAACTCACCGTAAAGAATCGTTACCCATTACCCAGGATCGATGACTTATTCGACCAACTTCAAGGTTCGAGTACTTACTCAAAGATTGACTTAAGATCAGGCTATCACCAACTGAGAGTCAGGGATGAAGATATTCCCAAGACTGCTTTCAGAACGCGATACGGACACTACGAATTCCAAGTGATGCCATTTGGTTTAACTAACGCGCCTGCTGTGTTCATGGATCTCATGAACCGTGTATGTAAACCATACTTGGATAAATTTGTGATAGTATTCATTGATGATATTCTTATCTACTCCCGTAACAAAGAAGAACACACAGATCACCTGAGAATAATCTTAGAATTACTCAAAAAGGAGAAATTATATGCCAAGTTCTCCAAATGTGATTTCTGGATCAGTATCGTGCAATTTCTTGGGCACGTGATTGACAGTCAAGGAATTCACGTGCTTGAAGCAGTTAAGAATTGGGCATCTCCTACTACACCTACAGAAATACGCCAATTCTTAGGACTCGCCGGCTACTATCAGAGATTTATCAAAGATTTTTTGAAGATTGCAAAGTCTTTGACAGAATTAACCCAGAAAAACAAGAAGTATATCTGGGGAGAAAACCAAGAGTCAGCTTTCCAACTGCTAAAACAAAAATTGTGTGAAGCTCCAATCTTAGCATTACCAGAAGGAAACGATGACTTTGTCATTTACTGTGATGCATCACATCAAGGTCTGGGAGCGGTGTTAATGCAAAGAGAAAAAGTTATTGCATATGCATCCCGACAACTTAAGCCTCATGAAGAGAACTATACCACACACGACCTCAAATTAGGAGCAGTAGTGTTCGCTCTTAAAATTTGGAGACACTATATGTATGGCACAAAGTGTACCGTGTTCACTGATCATAAAAGTCTTCAACATATCCTTGATCAGAAAGAGTTGAACATGAGACAACGCCGTTGGTTAGAATTGCTTGCAGATTACGATTGTGAGATTCGCTACCATCCTGGAAAGGCAAATGTTGTAGCAGATGCCTTAAGCCGGAAGGAACGAATTAAACCACTCCGAGTTAGAGCATTAGTCATGACCCTTCACCCAAAATTACCATCATAAATCCTCGAAGCTCAAACCAAGGCAATCAAAGAAGAGAACATCAAAGCTGAGAAACCTTACGTGGAATGGACATAAGCTATTGAAAGTACGTCTGATGGAACCCCGATGTATCAGGAATCTCGAGTTGGTTACCACTCTTTGGTAATTTGAGGGACTTGATCATGCATGAGTCCCATAAATCAAAGTATTCAGGTTCTGACAAGATGTATCAGGATCTAAAGAAACTCTATTAGTGGCCTAACATAAAGGCGATCATCACTGAATATGTTGGAAAATGTTTAACATGCTTTAGAGTTCAAGCAGAATGTCATAAGCCATCTGGCTTACTGATACAACCAGAGATTCCTACATGGAAATGGGAAAGAATAACAATGGACTTCGTTACAAAACTACCCAAAACATCAAGTGGACATGACACAATTTGGGTCATTGTAGACCGCCTTACCAAATTAGCACATTTTATTCCCACTAGAGCAACAGATAGTATGGAAACCCTTAAAAGGTTGTATATAAAGGAAATAATCTCACGACATGGAGTACCGATATCCATCATATCAGATCGTGATAATCATTTCACATCCAGATTCTGGCAGTCAATACAGAATCACTGGTACAAAAAGTGGTATTGGTCACTCCAAAAATGTGTGACAATATGCATTTAGTCACACATGTTTTTTTTGTTGTTTGTCACTAAAGGTCGCGCCACGTGGTCTCCTACAGTGGACATTGTTGAGTTTTGGCCTTTTTCATTGAAACGAGTGACCAAAACCCGAATTTGTGTGACAAATTAAGCACAAGTTTTGTTGGGATTAATAGTTATTAGTGTCCGATAACACTTTATAGTCACACGAATGGTTTTTGAGAGTAACTATTGTTCCTCCTTTGGCCACATACATATATAATATATGTAACATTTGAGATGATTTATTCAAGTATATGTGTATTTTGTGTGACTATTTCTCATCCTGTGGCCACATGAATATATAATTAATGTGACGTTTGTGATGATTTAGTCACACAACGGGTGTTGTTTTTTTGGAGTTAGTCACGTACAATTTTAAAAAAAGTGGCCAAAAGTGTTAATAAGTATGACTATATGCTTTTTAAAACCAAGTAAATGTGTATTTTATGTGACTATTGTTCATCCCATGGTCACATGAATTTTAACTTTGTGTGGTGTTTTGTAATATTTAGTCACACAAAGCATGTTTTTTTAGTCACATACAAGTTAACCAAATGTGGCCAAAAGTGTTAATAAGTGTGACCATATGTTTTTAAAGTCAAGTAAATGTGTATTTTGTGTGACTATTGTTCATCCAATGGTCACATGAATTTTATGTTTGTGTGGCCTTTTGTAATATTTAATCACACAAAGCACAATTTTTTTAGGATTTAGTCACATACAAGTTAACCAAAAGTGGCCAAAAGTGTTAATAAGTATGAAGTAAATGTGTATTTTGTGTGACTATTGTTCATCCAATAGCCACATGAATTTTATGTTTGTGTGGCATTTTGTAATATTTAGTCACACAAAACATGATTTTTTTGGGTATTTAGTCACATACAATTAAGCATAAAGTGGCCAATAGTGTTAATAAGTGTGACTGTATGCTTTTTAAGGTCAAGTAAATGTGCATTTTTTGTGAAGTGCATTTTTTGTGACTATTTTCATCCAATGCCCATAGGAATTTTATGTTTGTGTGGCGTTTTGTAATATTTAGTCACACAACTAAAAAATAAGGAAGTGCGGGGAATCGAACCCCGTGCTTCTCGCATTCCATGCGAGCGCTCTACGATATAAGCTACACTCCCATTTGGCAATTGTAGTCAAGGTGAAAATGCAACCAGGACCTAAATGAATTCATGTTCTAATGCAAGTGTTAAAGTTACTAGATGGGTATAGTA
>BQNB010015611.1:12682-72953 GCA_026074375.1 Tanacetum coccineum
GCCAAGAGATGTGCTTATTTGTGACAATGAAAAATATGTTATATTGAGAGTGTATTAAGAATGCTCCATTGCATGTCTTGTGAAATGAATCTCAACAATATTATTTATCTTAATAGAGTTTGTGATTCTTTAGTGATAAATGATTAAAAAGAGACATATTTTATTTTAAACAAATATGCTTTTTCTAAAATAATTATTCTTATCAATGATGTATACCATAATTAAATAAGTATTTGAATAAATGTATTTTTACTTATTTATGCATCGACACATATTGTGATAGGTTATTATTCAATTCTAATAACTTATATTTTTCAAGTTATATGTAGTGTATTTTCTTGTAGCACAACCATTTATGCTACGAAGAAAATAAAATGAATAAGATATATATTATCCTTTATTAATCGTTTAATACGATAAGTCCATAAATTCTTTAAACATAATGTTTCCCAAAACATCATGTCATCCTAGGTAAATAAACAATAATATTATTTTAGAATTTAGTTAAAAGTGAATTTTGGCTTTGAGTTGTGCTTTTATGTTGTATGAGCAAAGTTATACTACAATTCAAAAAAAAAATCTTTTAATCCTGATTGGTCACATTGTAATTTCGATGATAATGTCCGTTAAATTTCAAACAGGCTTAAGTGTTTAAACTTAATTTTAACTCAAAAGTTTAACCTTGTGTATCAAGGTTAGCGGCCAAGAAGGCTGCATAAGCTTAAACCCAAAATACCATGAAATAAACAAAACCTTACAAGATAAATTAAGAGAAAATTTTATTTATGCTCACCTCACTCAAAATGTTTGCTTTACTTTTTTTCAAAAAAAAAACTGATTTCTACTAATGTTTCAAAGTGACTTGGACGACTTTCACCAAAATTTGACAAGTGTCTCAAGTTTTCCGAGTCGCCCAAATACTTGCATGGACACTTGTCAAGTTTGAGTGAAAGTCGCCTAAATCGCCTTAGAGAAATCACTTTTTTGGAGATAAATAACACTAACACTTTAAGTGAGGGGGGTATAAATTGAATTTTCCCAAAGTGCAAGCCATGATTAAATAATGTACAATATTTTTTTGAGTTAAGTACATTTTTAGTCCTGGTGGTTTGGGGCGTTTTTCACTTTTGGTTCAAAATTCAAAAAAGGTTTGGTTTTGGTCCAAAACACATAGTTTCGTTTCACTTTCGGTCCAAAATACATAGTTTCGTTACACTTTTGGTCCAAAAGACATAGTTTTGGTCCACTTTTAGTCCAAAACTTTTAGTCCAAATTCACGGGATTGGACTAAAAATGGACCGAAACTATGTTTTTGGACCAAAACCAAACTTTTTTTGAATTTTGGACCAAAAGTGAAATCACACCAAACCACAAGGACCAAAAACGTACTTATGTTCGAGTATATATGAATGAAAATAGATTAAATCGTTGGAAATATTTAGGTGACTAGTTTTACATATTTATTATTATACTTGATTAAGTTTATTGAACTTTTTTCCTTAGTTATATTCCCATACTCGAAATGATTTACAAGATATTTAATGTAACATTTTAAATTAAGTGAATCTATTGCCTATATGCAATGCAAGAACAATTTCGCAATCTTAGTGCAAGAAATCTAGCATAAGTTCTAGTTAGGCATAATTCGAAAAACTAGCTACAAACGAATAGTATACATGACACATGTGCTTTTAATTAGCTCAATTACAAATAGCAACGATCATTTAATAATTTCTATTCCAAAACTTATGACACAAAAGGGATGTGCATTTAATCACTAGAAGAACAAATAAAAGTACTTGTCGTCGTTTTGTGTATTAGATACAACAATGTATACATGGCTCGGTTTTATTTAAAAATAAAATATTTTTCTCCCCATTTCAAAAATCAAGTTTAATGTTTTTGAAAAGTTAATTACACCATTTTTCAAAGATATACCAACTAGAAATGTCCGACTCAAAAGGAAAAGATAAAATACAAGTTTTATGTTAAAACGAGACTCAACGTTTTGGACAATAAGTAGTATTTTGCCTTTATGACTAACTTAAGTTTGAAATAAATTATGAAAGTATTTTTATATGAAAGTACACTCAATTTTCTTCGAAATGGCGGGTGCCACGACTTCTACGGACTTACAATTAATTTTATATGATTTTTCAAAGTTTCCGAAAATCTGCCGAATCAGACAGGTGGTCCCCTTAAATATAAGGGGGCCGCCCAGGAGATAAGGGGGACGGCAATCTGACTCTCATATTTGCATTTTTTGTACAAAATTGTTTACTGACTTTGTGGAAAAGTGTGCAACTTTCTGAACTTGATACCGAACATATAACACTAATTTTAAGCATCATTTTTAAATTCGAGCTAACTAAGTGTATTTAACAACAAAACTAATACAAGTTAAGCAACAAAACACTTTTCATATTTAATCCTCATTCATAGGTAAATTTGAATACATGGATCGTGCTCTATTTTTAAAACCATCTGTTTTGAAAATTAGAGCGACGTGGCTCTTGATACCAATTGTAGAAATCGTAGAATACCAATTGTGGAAATCGCAGAGGGGGGTGAATACGTTTCCATTTAAAAACTTAAAATATTTCATAACAAATTATCCATCAAGTTAGATGCAATATGATAAGTGTAAATAATACATCTATATCCATTAGAACATGTCATATCAATATAAGCACAATACACAATGTTAAACTTTTCTATTGGACACATCATTATCCCAAACATATAGGTACATTCAACACCATATAGATCTAATGCAAATATTAAATGTAAGGCGATAAGGTAAATAAAGATGTAAAGCGAAAAGTAAAAGAAAGTGCAAACCGGACGCGATGATTTATAGTGGTTCGGTCACGAAGCACCTCTTCGCCCTACTCCACTCCCCGAGTACCCAACTCGAGAGTTACTTCACTAGTCAACAAGCTCCCTTTAGGCGGAGAAAACCGAACACAACTAAGCTTACACCGATTTCTGACACTAAGCCAAATGTCGAGTTCTAATCCTAGCTAGAACCAATCTATCACAACTAACCACACTACTTCACAACAATTCACAACTTCTCTTCACCACACAACTTCACTTCACTTCACTTCACAACTTCACTTCACTTCACAATCATTCACTTCTCATAGATCACTTCTAGAACATACCAATCTAACCTATTCTAGTCCACCCAGATCATAAAACTTATACACACCATGATCACCACGATCTACTATTACACAAGTTTGGAATACATGGACTCGATCTATACATTGTGAATGTAAGACATGTCATGAATGCACTAACTAAACTACATAACTTCGTATCTTGATGATAACGAGAGTTCTTCTCTTGCACTTGGAGGAATAAGCTTGAATCACTTGGAAACAAATGCTTAAGATTAAATGATCAAAGGATTGAAAGGAGAGTATAAACTGATTTAGAACAGAAAGAAAGTGTGTGCAAAAGGTGCGAAAATCAGTGGGGAATGGTCCAGTATTTATAGGCCAACTGAGCTGACTTTTTGTCTGGGCGGTCCCTTTAATTAGGGTGTCGGTCCCCTTAAAATTAAGGGGACACCCCTTATAATTAAGGGGGTCGCCCAGCCCAGACGCTCCCTTTTTTGTCTTTTCTGGAAGAGGTGTTTTCTGGAACATTTCTAGCCGTTTTTAGGTAGAAAATTTGAATTCAAAATATTTATTTTGAATAAAATATTTCTTTTAAATCTAAAAATGTTTTGTAAAAGTTATAAAAATGTTTGTGACATTTTTATAAAAAAATGCGAGGTATAAATAAAAAAATCTTTGATCATACATAAATTTAGAATTTATTGTATTATACCTTATGTGATTTAAGTCGGGTGCAAAAAACTTCGTTGAATGCAGACTTGAGACGTCGAGGTGTTGTCGTATGAATGCATCGTGAATTTGTGATCACGAGTAACTTAAGCACTTAGTTATGTGTTATATGTTTATATGCTTGTAAGCACCAAAATACATGGAGTGAATGTATAGATTAAATATCGTAATATTTCTACCAACATCGTCTACATGTTCGTTTACAAACTCATTTACATGATTGATTACAAACTCGTTTACATATTCATTTTACATATCTCGCGGTGGGATACATCACTTGTTTTCACTTATGGACGCAACAACTTTACTTTCATTCAAATGATTACGGATTAGCTTAAGTGGCATGAACTGTTAATTACGATTGGTAGGCACGAGTGTTATAAAATAGATCTATTTAGCCGTGACTACCCCGTTCGGGTGAGTAGCTCTCACTAGTTCGATGGATTGGACTATCGAATGTATACCATGTCGAAGCATTGAACGACACTTACTTGAACACTTACAGTGCCTGAAAAGATTGACATACATTACAAGTCCGAGCCTCAGTATCATGAACATAGTGTAATCGTAATCACATCTTCGTGACTATTGTATCTGTTACAATGGTCATACACACTTTACAAATCTTTGATTTCCAACATCCATACTTATATTTTTGTGACTATTATAAGGATTGAAATGGTCATACACACTTTACAAATCTTTGATTTCCAACATGCATACTTACATTTTTGTGACTATTATAAGGATTGAAATGGTCATACACACTTTACAAATCTTTGATTTTCAACATGCATACTTACGTTTTTGTGAATATTATAAGGATTGAAATTGTCATACACACTTTACAAATCTTTGATTTCCAACATGCATACTTACATTGTTGTGACTATTATAAGGAGTTGAATGGTCATAAACACTTTACAAATCTTTTTCTATCATGCATACTTACATTAAACTATGAACTCACCAACTTATGTGTGACACTTTAAGCAGTTTTTCTCAGGTGAAAAGCTACTTGAATAACTAATGTGCATTGGAGTCCAAACTTTACAGATTACTTTACAACAGACACATTTAGAGGTCGTTCTACTCATATCTTGTGCATGGATTATGAAGTAAACGCTCACAGGACCCTTTATTTCCTCTGCGACCCAATGTGGGGTGTTACAATCGCCGATGACGCTGTTCTTATGGGACATTAGTAATCACATAAACTTCGGAACCTGGGGTGACGGGACACACAAAGATGGCTCTTTTTATATGTTGCATACCCTGAACATATTTCATGCGCTTTCTGTATACGTTTGCTGCAGGATCAATTGTTCCTATTAACTCATAGCATTCGACAAAAACCCCGTTCAATGCTCTTAGTTAATGGAAGCAGCTGGTCCTACGGAAGCCGGGAACATAAAGTTAGCACGTTACGTCGGGTTGGTATAAACATAGTAACGTAACACTTAGAACACGACGTGACAGGTTATATATTGTAGACATTACTTTCATGCACATTACTTTGTGCGACCTTTTTTTTTTTTTTTTTTTTTTTTTTTTTTTTTTTTTTTTTGTAGATGTTCCTGCGTGGGATAGGTGTCCTATTAAGTGACAGCCTCAGGCAAGTTTCCCGTTTGACGCTATTACTTTATGGGGCATCTGGTCTTACAAGGACCTTCTACCGAAAATCGACGCACACGAAACAAGGCATCATTTTTAAATATACTACTCACTAGGACTATGATTGTTGCAAAATTCCTGTTCTGCTGTTTTTGGTCGTTGTTACCTATTAAGTCACAACATTCGGACAAGAACCCTGTACAAATGCTTTAGTTTGATAGGAGCATCTGTCAGACGGGCAGCCATGTACAAGAAGTAAGCACTATATGTTAAATTGGTGAAGACATGGTAGTAACATTGAAAGCGTAATGATATTATGATTTTGATATGGTGTATTCGTGCGTGCATTTTCCATGCCAAATCCATTGTCTCGGCCGACAAGAAACCAACCATTGTTGATAAAACACACAACTAAAAAAGGATAGGGAATCAAAAAAATAAGGTCGTGAAGACTAAATTTGGAGCAAAAATTACGCCTGCCAGCTTACTCTTTCTTTTCCCGTCCCTTTTCTAGTTACGTCCGCTTACCATTAATCTTGACTTTTTGTTGATCGAACTCTGTAGACTACATGAAAAAATGGCATTATCAATACTTCTATCAAAACCTCTAACGTTTTCACTTTCATCACTTCAATGTCATCTTTAAACGCTCCTTTCAAAACAAAAAAGGGTATCAAAATTTAAAAGTAAAACGACAAAAACGTACGTTATAAACCCCAACCACACGCTTACAACAAAACATAACCACACAGTGCGATAATCGGACAAATACGAAATCAAGTCAAAAAAGCACATTGCAGCCCGAACCCCTCGTTTTAATCTTCGAGGAGAACTTTTTTGAGCATTTGATGAGGTGAACCGGACATATATCGTTAGAATAATATTTATGCATTTAATTAAAACTCAACTCAACGGTACCCAATTATGTCTTCCATGGGGTAATGGAGGAGGTAAGATGTAGACAATCATACATTTACTCGAAAGAAGAGAGACTGCTTCCAGAGTAGACGCTCACCTTGCACAGAGATGAGAATCAATCCCTTCATTTCTGACTTCAAAGGAGAAGTTTTCTAACGATCAAATCTACTGTTTGTTTAATTCCTTATCCTTAACTGTCTCTTTATACATACTCCTCCGTCCCTTATTAAGTGTCCATTTTTGACTTTTTGAAATTCTTTTTTCATAAAACTTTTGACCGTATATATTTATTCTTTATGTTTATATATGCTTACTGAAAATTTATACCAAATGAAAAATAAAGTACGAAACTCTATCCATTTCAAATATTTTGCATTGAGTATCATATAACAAACAGAAGAATAATTAAGGTCAAACGTTGAAGAAAAAAGACTTTAAAAAAAGTCAAAAATGGACACTTAATATGGGACGGAGGGAGTATAAGTTACAGCTACGACATAAAATTATTTCTAAAAATAACAGCTTCAAGTTAAGTTCCAACTACGACAACTGTTATAAACTTCATGCACAACACCAGCCCCAGTTACCAGCCGGTTACGTCAAACACAATAATCGTCTATAACAAACAAACTAAAAATATTAAAACGAACTCAAAAACAATACTCGGATAGAGTATCGTTTATATAAACACTTGACATATAAACACTTGCAACTTTTTATTTTTTATAATAGATTGTTATCTATACTATATATATAATAGATGAACCACTTTTTCTTCATTAAATACATTAAAAAGTTAAAAATTCAATTATACAAATATTTATGCAATATATATAATTAACAAATGCACTAACACACACTTATTAACTCGTCAACACATTTAGTATTACTCTTAAACATTCTTTATTCAAAAGTACATAATATTTTCACATTTTACAATTTAAACAAACTATAACATAATTTAAAATAGGGTAAATGCTATAGTATCCCTATGATATTTTTCTTTTAACACCGTTTTGAACAACTTTTTTGATTAGCCGATATTACCAAGCTACTTTCAAATTTTTGTTCAATATGAAACACTTCTCCATCATATTATCCACGTCGATTTTGTTTTTATTTCCACATCATATTATTTTCACACGTGGCACCGGTTCAATAAACCCGGTGCCTATCCCGGTTCACACTAAACCACCAACCTTTTATAAACCCATAAACCACACTTTATTTTCCCCTAATTTCCTCCCACCCCTGCGATTCCTCCCACACATAAACCCTAATTTCCAAAATCATTGAAATCCAAAAATGTTTCATTCTTCTTCATTTTTCAAACATTGGAAATAAGAACGGAATGTAAATGGGCGTCGTCCCGTAATGATATTTTACTCTTGGACCAAAGAACACCCAGCCAAAAGAATTTGTTGTTTGCCCAAACAGAATTAGTAAGTTAATTTAATTGAGTCATGACATTATATGTTACTAAGTGAATTATGTTTTTTTTGTCAGAATATGGGGGCAAGAAGTGTACTTTTGGGGTTGGTTGATGATGATGTGATAATGAGGGGTACAGTACCCACTTGTATGAAATGTACAGGCTTCTTAATCCATCTCAAATGAGACAACTAGAAACTGAGATAAGTAGCCAAGAAGAAGTTGTTCCTCTTCAACTTGAAATGCAGACTATGAGGGATGAGTTGAGCAAATATCAAAAGAAAGCATTTTTCTGGAAGTCACGCGGTGATCTGTTTGTTGTTTGTTTGATTTGTATCTTTCCATGAATTAAGGTTGCATTGACTTAGATTTGGTAGAAAGGTGGTAGTAGAACTTAGTCGTGTTCAAATGGTATCATATTTTGTAACAGATTCACCCTTGTGATGTTTCCAATGGAATGATATGAGGTTTATGTTAACAATAGTGCTGGGTGATTTTATATCATTAGATTTTCAAGGTCAGGATATAATAAGAAATGGTCTGCACTTATGTAGACAACATAACTGGCATTTGACCCTACCCAAGAAATTGAAAAATACAAATAACATATTGATAATCAAGCCGGATATATTAAGGAAAGGTCTGTCATATTTCTGGAATAAAGGTGTTGACGCAAAGTTTTTTACATAGAAAGGGCACTAAATGTGTCCACATGCCTTTGTCCACCTTACATAAAGATCCTAACAAATTCCTTACAATAACTTAAACATTCTTAAACATTCATTCATTACAATAAAAGCTGGCAATCAGATTCAGAATATCAAATGCCTTCTCAGGGGTTGATCAGTTCCAAAATTGGTCAAACTTAAAAGGCTTGCTATTTGTTGGTTTTTCTATTGATCCTTGATGATTTCCACGGTTATTCACATAAATCCTGACCCCATCCACATATGACTGATCCCTCCACTTCTGCCTGTTTCTTTTCTTAGAAGGTGTTGCTGCAACATTGCTTCCCTCATCCACTGGTGCTTTCCCTTTGACATCTTCATTTGCTGCAACATCTTCATTTGCTGCAACATCTTCATTTGCTGCAACATCTTCATTTGTTGGCTGTTGGGTTGGTTCAGCATGTATCACAGATTGTTGGGTTGGTTGAGTAGGGTTATCTTGAACAACAATATCTTCACCTTCTTTGTTACCCTCATTACCATCTTCAGTCCAATGCATTGGACGTGTCCAATCCATCTGAGCCTCCCACTCTTCTTCTTCTCTACACCTCCTTGCATATTCTTCTTCCTTCCTTGCTTCTTCTTCCATGAATTCTCTAAAAATTTCTTCATCCTGTGCCAATTGTTGTTCCTGTATACACTCTATTTAGAATATTTGACAACTGAATAAAGCTTTATTAGGATTGATATGTACCTGTTTATCTGTTAAGTGTCCACCACATGTATTTATGTAACCAGTCCCACCTCCTCTTCCACCCCTCCCACTAGATCTTCCACCCCTCCCACCAGATCTTCCACCCCTACCTGTTCTGCCACCTCTTTACCGTTCCATCATTCTCTCATTGTTCCGGGAGCTGTTCCACTTTCTACCACTCTCTGACACCCTACCACCTCTGCTTCAAAAGCACCACCTCTAGTTGCAGGTTTGACCAACAATAAGGTTGGCTCTTTTCCCTAGGTTTTTCCTTTCTACTTGTGGTTTAGGTTGTTTTCATTTTTACTAAGTTGCCTTATTGTGGACCTTTTCCTGCAATTTTGATCAAAGTCATTTGCCTACTCTCACATTACTGATTTGGGTGCTATGGGTGGCATTGGTAGTTTCTGTTGGGCATTTGATTCTTTGCTTTTTTGGTCTCCCTGGCAACCTTCTACAAATTGGTGGTAATGGTGGTTCATTATTTGTTCTTTTCCAGTACTTAGATCCAATCACTGGGTTTATAGAAAACTGATATGCACTAAACCAGGCCTCTTGACTATACCAGTTTATTCACCTTGTCTATCTACTATGTTCAGATGCATATAGCAGACTACAGCTGAACTCAAGTGTATACCTTTCTCATTTTTGTGTCATTGTACGGTCTATATTAATGATCTACTACTTTATTTTTGTCCGATTCGCGCTTACTTTTAAAAGGTTTACTTTTAAGCTAAATCGCGTAGACTAGAAATATTCAAGCGAATGTTATAACGGTCACCAAATAAATTAAGGTTTACATCAACCAAGTAAGGAATAATTATTTTGATGATAATTATGTACTTTGCGTATTTTATTTTTATTGGTCACGTAAAAGGATTACGTTTCGTGATAAAATACATTTGGACGCACCCCGGAAATACCTAGACATACCTAGACTCAAACCAATACCCACTTTGAGAGCCTAAACACAAAACTTAATCAAGTCTTGTGTTTATATCACCTTAATGCCGAATGTGACAAGTGAACTCACATAAAAATCGTCCCATGTGGATTTATTAACTAGCAAATCTCTATTCTTGATCTTTAAGTACATGTACATATGCTAGGTAATAAATTCTTGTCCTAATGGTTCCCTTAATGATGCTTGACACATTGGGTAATAACCCATTTCTTTGCTTTGGATCTCCTTTATGCGGGAACTATCAAGAAGAGAACACCCAAGCTCATAGATTTGCCTAATCTAACATAATCTTGTACATCACCTAGGTAATTAATACTTGTACTCAAGTGGTTTAGGCTAAAACCATGAGTAAGTAACTAGCAAGTCTCGAAACCACCTCCTAGGGCACGGTTTGGCTTGGTTTAGGACTAAAGGGTGTAACTAAGCTCACTTGCCTATAAATAACACTCCCTAACTCACATAATACATTTTCACCAACCCTTAAACTCTCTCAAAGCTAAAACAATCACTCTACCCTCTATTCAACTCCGTCATTCACTAAAGCGACCATACCGACCCACTTTGGTCACTAGGATTTTAGAGAACCCTTTAGATCAGTATTAAGGTTGATCGAGATTCTCACACGAGCTAGAGACTAGGAAAATGAGCTTTGAAGGCTTAGGGTATCACACGTTTTAAGTATAAGGTTATCGAGTTGTCTCTCGATCCAAAACCAAGAGCTAGGGACTATTGTAAGTCATTCTAAGTCCTCTACGTTGTCATCATACTCATATATCGTTACTTGATCCTAGTTTTGCTTATACTTCGAGTTTGAAACTCAAGGTTACGTGAAACATGCATGGTTCGACCCATGCATGGTTCACGCACACTTTCTTGTCGCAAAACAACATTGTGTGGTGCCATACATAAACAACTATACGTAAACTATCGTTATAATCATGGCGTGGTGGTGTGGAAACGTGTGTACGACCTTAAGGAACGATTGCATGTAGCGGGTCACGATTAGAAAATGTTAAAAACGTTACTTTGGTGCTGGCGGATTTAATGAGACTATTACAAGACACTATAAACCTTTCGGACCCAGATTAATAATCCGCGCTTATTAACAAGGCACTCGGCCTAAACATGATTAGAAGTGCTCTGTTTGGTTCTCATATAGGGCTTTACTCCATTAGAAACCCAACGAACCCTTTAACTGGGCCTCCTAGCCCATTAAACGGCCCTAAATGAGCAAATAAGCTCACAATAAGCTCGAGTAGCTTATTGGTGATCTTATGGGGGCTTAATAAGCTTAACGGACTTAAATGTACTTAATGGACCAAGCCCCAACCCCTAGAACCCATTCGGGTTCATACCCGGCCCAATAGGCCCAACAGCGGGCTTATTTGCTTATCGAATAAGCAAAATAAGCAAGCTGACCCTCTAAGTGCTTAACGGACTACAACGAGGTTTTTAGGACCTCAAACGGGACCGAACCAATTGGGTTTAAAGCCTTTCGGATCACCAATGGGCCCGAGAGCCATTAAACCAATGCTTATTGGCTTATTTCCAATAAGCTGAAGACGAAACAGATTAAGCTAAGTTGAAATAAATGGGAAATAAGCTAAAATGCCTAAGAAACCATTTAGGTTCTATTCGGGTTAAGCTATTGGGCCCATAAGCCCAATAAGCTCGAAATAAGCCACAATAAGCTCCCCGAGCTTATTTGAAGCTTAACCAACCCACGCGAGCTTATTAACAATATTTAGACTTATTAAAACATTACGGGCCCTCTAAAAAGCTTAAACGGGGACTTAACGGGACCAATAAGGCTGTTAAGCCAAAAATAAGCTCGATGCGCTTATTTTTCACGAAACATTTTTATAAACTTAAACGAGCTTAACAAAGAGAAATTGCCACTGTTGGATTTATTTCGGAGCTAAATGGAATTTTCGCAAACCAAAGGGACCAAAAGGTAATTCCACGAAACATAAGGGGTTAGTTTTAGTCAATTTCGATTTTCAATAACCCAGGGACTGTTCTTGCAACATTCCTGAACTTAAGGACCTAAACTAATTCATATAAACTTTAAGGGTACTTATGATGTCAATTCCGAAACTAAAGGGTTTATGTTATATAGGTGTATATTTGTAAATACCAGGGATAAAGTAAATATTTAGAAACTTAAGGGTATGTTAGGTAAAAATCAAAAGTGAATATGAAATGGAAACACTTATCGAGCGGGTCGGACCTCGAGATATTCGGATAATAAACGAGTTCAGTCAACGACGAAATAAATAAGTATATTTATTTACAACGATTACACGTTTCTCGAGAACCATCGAAATTATAAAAACAATGATCTTGTGCATCACCGCACAAGTGATAACGGTATATATATAAACTTAAAATGGAATTTAGTTTATACAATGAGTCGTTAGTTTAAATGTGTAAACTAAGACTTGAACGTACTTACTTAGGTACTAAAAAAATTTAACGGTGTGATCACTACCTACTTGGTTACTTGGTATCATTCAGGAACTACCGGAAAGGGTGAGTTCATAGCCCATGCTTTACAATTATTTAAATGATTTACATCATTGGGGTGATAACCATGCTTTGTTTACAACTGGAGCATAAGTGACAATTTATGCCATGATTACGTGTTTGCCTAAGTTACCATAACCCCTTTTATGTCCATGATCATGAACTGTTAATTGCATAGATATGATTGGGAATTACATTGTGCAGGCGCGAATGTTATGGATAGATCTATTAGGGATTGACGATCCCCGTTGGGTGACTAGCTATCATGGGAAAGAACGCATACCCATGTACGAAATCTGGGATGTTGCAGGGTTAGCACATCATTCGATGGCACCTGTTGGCAAATTTTTATTTGCATTCATTTCATTTCTGCTTCGGTGTCATGAGCTAGGAACGTAATTACGTTTTATGATGTTTGCATTTGTTGCTTATTCATTGCACTGGAAATCTTGTGGTCTACAATTGATTTACATTAAACCTATGATCACCACTTTATGTGAGTTTTAAGCATGTTTTTCTGGTCAATAAGGCACGAGGTGTCAATGATACATTGGAGTCAAATCTTAAGTGTTGACTCTTCAATTATTGACTCCCAAGGTATCATTGTCCTCGTGCCTTATTGACCTGAAAAACATGCTTAAAAACGTCAACATAAGTTGGTGTGAATGTCATAGGTTTATGTAAATCTATTGTAGGACCACAAGATTTCCAAGTGCATGATTAAGGCATCAAATCCCAAACATCATAAAAAATAAAAGTATTACGTTTCCCTAAGCTCATGAGACAACCGAAGCTTGACATGTATGAATGCAAATATAATTTGCCAACAAGTGTCCGTGAATGATGTGCTAACCCTGCAACATCCCAGATTCGACATGGTATGGTTCGTTCCCGTGGGATAGCTAGTCACGCCGGACGAGGGATGTCAATCCCTATTAGAACTATCCATAACATTGCGCCCGCACAATGTAATTCCCAATGCATATATATGCAATGTACGTTCATGTCATGGAACATTAAAGGGGGTTATGGTAACTTAGGTAACACGTAATCATGGGCATATTAAAATGTACACTTGCGTCCAGTTTGTAACCAAAGCATGTTATCACCCCCATGATGTAAATCATTTAATTAAATTGTAAAGCATGGGGTTTGAACTACCTTAGGCGGTAGTTCTCTGATTGTTAACCAAGTATTCCAAGTAGGTAGTGGATCACACCGGTAAGTAAATCTAAGTAAGTACGTTAAGTCTTAGTTTACACATTTAAACTAACTGACTCATTGTATATAAACTAAATTCCATTTTAAGTTTATATAGATTACCGTTTATCACTGGTGCGGTGAGGCACAAGATGATCATTGTTTTTATCATTTTCGATGGTTTCTCGAGTATGTGTAATCGTTTGTAAATAAATATATTATTTTATTTCGTCGTTGACGGAACTCGTTTATTATCCGAATATCTCGAGGTGATTCACCGACCCGCTCTCGCTAAGTGTTTCATTTCATTTCACTTTTGATTTACTAACATACCCTTAAGTTTCTAATTATTTCACTTTTAGTCCCTGGGTTTACAAATATACACATTTATACTTTAAACCCTTTAGTTTCGGAATTGACTTATTAGTCCTTTTGGTATTAGGAATGTAGTTCTAGGTCTTAACTTTTTGTTTCAGAAAGTTGCAAGAACAGTCCCTGGGAGTTTATTGAAATTCGAAAAAAATTGGACAAAAAACTAACCCCTATGTTTCGGAAATTTACACTTTTAGGTTCCTTTTGGTTTGCGGTAAAATTCCATTTTAGCTTTCGAATAAATCCCAAACAAGAGTGGCATTTTCTTTGTTAAGCTAGTTAAGTTTTTTAAAAGTGTTTCGGTTGAATAATAAGCTCATCGAGCACTTATTTTGCCTTAACGGGCCTTATTGGGCCCGTTAAGGTCGGATTTAGCTTTTTTAGCGCACGTTATTGTTTTAATTAGTCTTAATTTGTTAATAAGCTGGTGGGTTGGTTAAGCTTCAAATAAGCTCGGGAGCTTATTGTAGCTTATTTCAAGCTTATTGGGCTTATGGGCCCAATAGGCTTAACCGAATGAAACCTAAATGGTTTCTTAAGGCATTTTTGCTTATTTCCCATTTATTTTAACTTTAGCTTTTATCTGTTGTTTTCAGCTTATTGGAAATAAGCCAATAGCATTGGTTATGGGGCTCTCGGGCTTATTGGTGATCCGCAAGGCTTTTTAAAACCCTATGGTTCGGTCCGTTGAGGTCCTTATTATGGGCCCGTTAATGGGCTAGAAGGCCCATTAGGGGTTCGGATGGTCTCTAGATAGGATGGAAGCCCTATGCGAAGCAAAAAGAGCATTTCAAATTATGATTAAGCCCGAGTGGCTTATTAATAAGCCGTGGCTTATAAATAAGCCCTCGTTGGGCCTTGTTGGGCTCGATAGAGGCCCGATAAGGGTTCTAGTGATTTGAGTTTCATTCCTTAGGGTCTACTAGCTTACCTAGGCTTATAATAAGCCTTACAAGTCGCTTAAGCTCATGAATAAGCCGTCCTAGCTTATTCGTGGCTTATGGGCCTTGTGGGCTCACGAAGATGGGTCGCGTAGCCCACTAAGGGTCCGAATGGTTTATTAGTGAGTTATGGTTCCGTTTAAACGTCTAGCACCAAAGCGAATGTGTTTAACATTTTCTAAGCGCGATCCCTAGCATGCAAACGTTTAATAATGTTGTATACATGTTCCCACACCATCTCGTCGTGTTTACCACAATAGTTTACGTATAGTTTCACTTTAAATTCGCGGACAAGGCTTATTACCCATGTCGTGGTCCGTTTCTATATATCAAGGTTATTGTTTGCGTTAGCTTTTACGTTTCTATCACTACGCAAGTTATTAAACGAAACCAATGTGATCATAACACGTTCATTTTATGTTTATCATGCGTGTTTTCACGCTAGTATATCGTATGCACATACACTTGACCTCTAAGCTAGCTTACAATAAACGAATGCGTACACTACAAAGGAAATGTGTTGCGTGCAACTTACAAAGGTCCTATAGCTCGAGAGGTTAAGAAGTGGACGTGTAAATTGCTAATCCGAGGTATACCCGATCGACTTGACCCAATGTACGCCAACCCTCACTTCGTGCACTTTCTTATACACTTGTATAGGACCCTTCGTGTCGTTTGTAGGTTCGAACAAGGTGATGGGGGTATTCGTCGTGGTTTATGACCCGAATAAGGGAGAGAGTGAATGCTTTAAGTGTTTATGAGTTAGAGAAGGGTTTAAGTGTATGTGTGAGAGTATATTTATAGGCAATAAGCTAGTTACATTCTCTTAGTTCTAAACATAACCAAACCGTGCCCTTAGGAAGTGGTTTTTGTGAAGTTTTAGTTAGCCACACATAGTATTTAGCTAAACCACTAAGTACATACATTAATTTGTTAGTTGAGGTACAAGATTTAGTAGATTAGGGGAATCTCATGACTTGGTGTGTTGTTTCCTTGCTAACCGTGACTAAGAAGAGCAAGGGAAGCAAAATGGTTATTAACCATTGGGTAAGGAACTAGTAGGAGACCATTAGGACATGTTTTAATGACTTAGGGGATGTACATGTACCCTTAAGTATCATTAGGTTGATTTGCTAGTAAATAAATCACCAAGGACGATTTCTTGTGGGTTTACTTGCCCACATTCGACACCTAAGTGATATAAGCACAAGATTTGATTTAAATTTCGTGTTTAGGTTTTCAAAGTGGGTATTGGTTTGAGTCTAGGTAAGTCTAGGTATTTCCGGGGTGCGTCCAAATGTATTTTATCGCGAAACGTAACCCTTTTACGTGACCAATAAAAATAAAATACGCAAAGTACATAATTATTCTCAAAATAATTATTTCTTACTTGGTTGATGTAAACCTTAATTTATTTGGTGACCGTTTACATTCATTGATTATTTCTAGTCTACGCGGTTTAGCTTAAAAGTGAATATTAAAAGTAAACGCGTATCAGACTAAAATAAATAGTGATCATTAATATAGTCGTACAAAGACATGAAAAATGAGAAATGTTATGGTCTCCACCCGTTAAAAGAGCTTTGTCCTCAAAGCTTAAGACCTTGTAGTGGATGACGTAGCCCGGTTTGTGAAAAGCTGTGGGTATTTCTGTTTGAACGAATCTTCACGTTCCCAGGTGAACTCAGGTCCTCTCCTAGAGTTCCAGCGAACCTTAACCAATGGTATCCGGCTTTGCTTCAATCGTTTGATCTCCCGTTCCATGATTTCAACGGGTTCTTCCACAAACTGGAGCTTATCGTCAACGTGAATTCCTTCTAACGGCATGACTAATGGTTCGTCGGCGTAACATTTCTTCAGATTAGACACATGGAAAGTGTGATGAACTCTGCTCAACTCTTGGGGAAGTTCCAGCTTGTAGGCAACTTTCCTAACTTTGGCTAACACCTTGAAAGGTCCGACATATCTCGGGTTCAGCTTTCCCCGCTTACCGAATCGTACGATCCCTTTCCAAGGTGAGACCTTGAGCATAACCCTATTCCCAACTTCGAACTCCATCGGCTTTCGCTTCCGATCAGCGTAGTTCTTTTGTCGATCCTGAGCAGCTTGCATCCTTTGCTTGATCAGGACGATCTTTTCCGTTGTTTCTTGGATCAATTCCGGACCAGTCAGTTGAGCTTCTCCAACTTTGGCCCAGCACATCGGTGATCGACATTTTTGACCATACAGTGCCTCATAAGGTGCGGCCTTTATGCTAGCGTGATAACTGTTGTTATATGACTAGTGCTAGTGGCATAATGCTGTAACCATCCTTTGCCATATCGATCACGCAAGCAGTAGCATGTCTCGAGAGTTTGGAAGTTTCTTGCTCTGGCCGTTAGTTTCTGGATGATATGCAGTGCTCATACTTATATCTGTACCCAAAGCTTTCTGAAATGATTTCCAGAAATTAGATGTGAATCTCCCATCACGATCACAGATAATCAAAGCAGGTATCCCGTGTCTTGCTACTATCCTGTTCAGGTATAATCTTGCCAACTTGTCCAATGGGTCATTCTCCCTTATTGGCAAGAAGTGAAGCTGCTTTCGTAAGTCCGATACACAATCACCCAGCATTGTGTCAAAACCTTGTGTGATTAGGAAGCTTGGTGATAAAATCCTCGTGATTAATATCCCACTTACACTCGGGTATGCTGGTTGTACTAACAAATTCCCGATGGCCTTTGGGTCGTTCGGCTCCGTAACCCCTCGCACATGTCAAGCACTTGCTAACATAGGATGGCTATGTCAGCTTCATGTTTAGCCACCAATATAGCATTCTTCAAGTCTGGTACAATCTTTCGGAGCCCTGATGGATAGAACTAATTTCGACTTGTTGGGATTCATGCTAATTACCAGATCTTAAGTCGCCATGCAGGGTAATACTCCTGCCGTTTAAACATAAAGTTCCATCGACGCGTGGTTCCAATTTCTCCTTGGGTACATCCTTTCTGATCATACCGCCTACATCTTCGCCTATATCTTCTTTCATAAGATTCTCTAGTTTTTGGGCCTCGATCTGAGCTTCTAGTATTCGTTTGGGAAGATCCAAGCCAATACTCATAACCAAGGCTCGAACTCGCAACGGCTTAATCCATTCTTTACGGCTTAATGCATCGGCTACTGTATTTGCCTTCCCCAGGTGATAACGAATGTCACAATCATAATCACTCAGCAATTCTAGCCAATGGCGTTGCCTCATGTTAAGCTTATTTTGATCGAGAATGTGTTGTAGACTTTTATGGTCGGTGAACACGTTGCATTTGGTTCCGTACAGATAATGTCTCCATATCTTTAGAGCAAACACTACCGATCCAAGTTCTAAATCATGAGTGGTGTAGTTCTTCTCGTGAACTCTTAGTTGTCGAGAAGCATAGGCAATCACCTTCTCTCTTTGCATTAATACAACACATAAACCTTTGTGTGACGCATCACAGTAGACCACAAAGTCTTTGCTTCCTTCCGGTAAAGCCAGAATTGGCGCACTGCACAACTTCTGCTTTATCAACTGAAATGCGTTCTCTTCCTTTTCACCCTAATCAAACTTGATTCCTTTCTGTGTAAGCTTCATCATTGATTTAGCAATCTTCGAAAATCCTTCGATGAACCTTCGATAGTAACCAGCAAGACCTAAAAATTGGCGGATCTCCGTCGGTGTCTTAGGAGACGCCCAATCTTTGATAGATTCTATCTTGGCTGGGTCCACATGAATACCTCTGCTATCAATGACGTGACCAAGAAATTGTACCTTCGGAATCCAAAATTCACATTTTGAATACTTGGCATACAACTTCTCTTTCTTAAGCAACTCCCCAAAATTGCCTTAAGATGTTCTTCGTGTTCCTTCTCGTTCTTTGAATAAATCAGTATGTCATCAATAAAAACAATTATGAACTTATCCAAGTAAGGCTTGCACACTCGGTTCATGAGGTCCATGAATACCGCAGGTACGTTTGTCAGTCCGAATGGCATAACCTTGAACTCGTAATGGCCATACCCGAGTTTCGGAATGCCGCTTTGGGAATGTTTGCTCTCGCACTCTAAGCTGGTGATATCCTGATCTCAGATCTATCTTCGAATAAATACTGGATCCCTGGAGCTGATCAAATAAATCGTCGATCCTCGGGAGTGGATAATTTTCTTCACTGTCAATTTATTTAATTCACGGTAGTCGATGCACACCCTGAATGACCCATCCTTCTTTTTGACAAATAAGACCCTGGTCCCCACGGTGAGGAATTAGAGCCTTATGAATCCCTTGGTCAGAAAGTTTCTTGTAAATGTTTTCCGATAATTCCCTTCATTTCGGATAGATGCCAATTCGATACGTGCTACGAGCTCACGGGTGCGGCTCCTGGAATTAAGTCGATTTGGAATTCCACTGGTCGAGCCGGAGGAAGACCTGGCAAGCACGGGAAAATACTTCAGGAACATCTCCGCAACGATTGGTAACGTCCCTTTATTTTTTGTTTTCCCTCTCTGACTTGTCTTCCCTCTTTCTTGGCGGATATTTGTGCTAAAATACCTGGCATTCCTTTGACACGTTGTACTCTTGAGCTAACATGATGATAACTGTCAACAACGAGATTCTCTCCCGTTGCTGCTTTTCGTTGGCCAGTACAAAAAGTTCAAGTTTCTTCGTCCCCGTAGGGAATTTGAACAATTCTCAACGCAAGCATATTGATCACGGCGTGTACATCTACTTTACCATCCATACCGATAGATGACATAGAAACTACCCAGTTTCTAACAGGCATTAGATCTGATGATTAACGGATGTGTCTAAAGAAAATTTAAAAGGTGCAAACCTCGTATAATAATAGTGTATATCCCGACTAAATTACCCATCAGCTAATTGACATATCATAACAATGTTTCTCTATGGAGTTGGGGTGAATTAATTCAAGGAACTAAATGCAGTGGATATAAAAGCTTCTATCCCGACACAGTGATCGAATAAGATAGATACAATAGTGGTTTATAAAGGAAACGTACCCATGACGACTCATCTATCTCTCTCAGGTTCCCGGTTGCATATCCTCCCCTCTTTGTACGCCTTCCCAACTCATAAAACCCAACTGTTGTCATTTCCATTTCCCTCCATTTTTTATTCTTCAGCTTAGGACAATCTCTCTTGAAATGTCCTGGTGCTCCACACTCAAAACAACCATTTCCTTTGGGAGCTGCCCCATTGCCCTTCTGAGTATTAGCAACATTTGTGTTACCAGTACTCCTGCAATCGTCGAGGCAAGAGTGCCCCTATTTTGTTTGCACTTGTGGCAAACCTCTGGGTGCACGGGCCATTAGGTGAAAGAGGCACTTGGTGCCTTTGGGCAAAGATCCCCTAATTACGACTTCTTTTTCTCCCTCGCCGTACCATATTGTAGACCTTGGCGACATTCTGCCTCTTGAAGGGTTGTTGCTGGTGACCATGGTTGTTTCTGGATGAATCATCAGCCTTCCTTTTGTTGTCAGATTGCCTTTCCGCGTAGGTGCGGAGTTTCTGATCCATCAAGTCGTTGGCCAACTCAATCGTCTCATCCAATGTCTTGGGTCTGGCAGACTTGACGTTCCCATAAATGGTGTCAGTAAGTCACTGATGTACTTATCAACCTTCTCAGTTTCGTTGGCAAAAAACTTGACATATCAGGGTTAGATCTTATGAAATGTTTCAGTGTATGCTAGAACAACGTTCCCTGAACCTTAAGGTTCCACATCTCGATTTACCTATTTCTTGATTCCACCCTGTGGAAACATACTTGTCCGTCATCTTTTTCTTGAGTACTTCCCAAGTCATTGCATATGCCTGACCTAAGGTTCTTATCTGACCATTCCACCAAGTCAAACCAGCACCTAACAGAGTGCAGGTGGGCAAACTTTACTTGATTCTTATAGCACAACCAACTAATATATGAAAACTACTCCATCTTTTCAATCCACCTAGTTAAAAAAACCGACCACGTAGGATGCCTTCAAGTCCCCGTTGAAGTTCAAATAAAAGGTTGACACTTCAATCATGAAGTCCAGAGCGTAAAAACAAAGGCGCGCAGTTTGCACGTTCCTTCGGTTATCCCCGTGTGAACTGTGGCTTCCATCTCCATTGGTGGAGTTTCGCAAAAGAGCTTGGTCAATCATTGCTTGGATGGATTCTGGAGTCATGTTGTTATGTTGGGGGGGGGTCGGGTAGGGGGGGGGGGGGGGGGGGGGGTATTTGTTTGTAAAGTAACAGGTGGGGGGGGGGGGGGGGAGGGGTATATCGTCTCTTTGGTCGTTAGTTGCCTGATTGTGTCTAGATCACAAAAGACAAAATATGAGGTTATATGACAGAATATAATAATGTATAGATGAGATATCAACACAAGAGAGGTATATAGTACAAAATAACACATCCATTTCATTCATAACTTTGAAAATTTTACATGAAATAGTTTGTCGACTACCACAATCACAAACAAAAGATCTAAGGCTATGATAGCGAGGGAAACCCCTAAAACTTTAACTATCTGTACAATGACCTAGCAAGATACAATAACATGAATGACCTAGAAGTTACTGTCAGCATCCCCAAAGCATCCTGGGATCTTGAATCCTAGCCTCTGGTCCTTGGCTGTCTAGGCTCTCCCTCTGCTGCTCCGCAGTGCTAAACAACTCACTTGCATGTCGCTCATTCTCGCCTCATACTCTGAGGACTCAGAGAGTCTTAACCATCTAGTCCTGTGACGCCTACTGTCAGTCTCATCAAAGCGCTGTAAACCTTCAGCCTGGCACATCTCATGTACCTGATGTATGTCCTGAATGAAGTACCCTGCAAGCTGTAGTGTTAGTTCTGGTGTGTCTGAGATTGGGACTCGAGTGCCAACAACAATGATCACGATGGGTCAAAGCTCCTGATGAGTCACCTGACTCAATCCTATTGAGTGAGCCCAAGCCTCTCGGGAAGCATAGGCCTCCTCCTGCCACTATCCATACTGTCTCCCCTGGAGAGTCATCTTAATCCACCATAAGTAAATCGAAACGCCAGCTGCGACCATATCGACCCGCTTTGGATATACGAGCCCTACAATCCTAAAGCATCCTCTATAAAGCAAACAAGTCCTTGTGTATCATGCCTTAAACTCATGGAGCTCAGCAAGCTCTTGTAACCCTAGTATTGACCTCATCCCACAGTCATAAGTTGTCTATCTACAGGAATACTGCCTTATGTCGGACCTACATAATATACCCAAATCCCGTACCCAACATCTCTAATCCCCTGTCGCCTCTCTTTAGCATCTACCGTGCTGACAAAATCCATAATCTATCCCTCGTACTCTGGTAGGTCTAGCAGTGGAACTCTCCCCGGCCTCGTATTTGGAGCCTAGGGTGGACAAATACAACCTCTTGTAGGGAGGCTGCTCAGGCTCGGGAATATCATCCCTACGGTCCAACAGTGAGTGGTATGTTATAGAGATGGTGGTAGTGTGGTAGTGGAGGTGATGGTAATGCGGACATAGCTATAATGAGACCTGAGATGAAATGCTGTTTTTTATCCTAAGTGTCTGGATTTGGTTTGGACAACCCAGATGATGGTAGTAAATGGTGATGAAATGTGCAGGTAGGGGCATGCACCTAGCAAGATGCGCTCTCCATTGCAGAGGGTGGTGATAGTGAGATGGGTGGATGATGGTGATGAGTAGTCAAGGCTAACGTCTCTCAAAAACCTCATGCCTCTAGTGGGAGGGGAATAGTGGAAGCCTGAGGACCGACGTAAATCCTAGCCCCAATATAATGTCAGTGGAGTGTGTCATAACAGGCTCGGGTTCCCTCAAGTAGGAAAACAGGCTCATCACAACACGGGTACAAAATAGCAAAGTCGGTCGAGCTAAAAAGTGCTCGCACCTCCCATGGTATATACTCGCAAGGGTATATAGGCTCTGGCATGTGGTCAGATCATGTTTGCCTAATACGAACAAATTAAGGCTCATGCTCATCCTCGACCTGAGAACTGGCGAGTTGTCTGTATAGATTCCCTCTGGTCCTGTATGTAATCTGTGATGGTGGGGCTACTGGCTGTATCAGGGAGTTCCGTCGTATCCTAAATAAAACGATAACCCGTGGAATTCCTCCTCAGATAACTCCCATCATCGGGCTTCCTCAGAAGGTCTTTGCCGGGGCTCAAAGTCTGGGTGTAAGACGAAGTATAGGTAACAGCAGATGTCGCAGAAGACATGATTACTGCAAAAGGCAAAATAACTTATATAAGTATTACTTATCGGAAAGATCGGTATGATATATCTGTAAGCTTTAATTATAAAGTCTTATAGTAATATACGTAATATCATTTATATACACGTATATCAAACATTAAGCAATTTAAGTAACCCTAACTAAATGCTAAAACCATGCATGTCATGTAAACATATATGTGCCGTGTAAACAAGTAATGCATGTATGTCCCTTCGTAAATCCCATTTGTAAAACAGTGTATTGAAAAATGGTAGTAGTCCAGAACAAACTTTGACCTGTTCTCTAAACCTTGGGTCTGGTCACAATACTGTAACATCCCTCAAATCTGAGTACGCAGCGGATGTTTGAGTAATCCCGAGGTAGCGGTTACTTTATGGATCAATATCACAAGATCGAAGGAACGACTACTAAACGTGTCGTTTGAAAAAAGATACATTGGATTAACAAAATACTTGTTTGTTACATAAGCCTATGGCTTCAAATTTGTTCGAACAATTAAATAAAGAATTCCGATTATAACAATTGTCCCCAAAAATGTAATAAGACCCCAAACTTAAGTGTTGACATCTTCAATTATTGACTATCCCTTATAATCGCACCTCGTGCCTTTTGACCTGAAAAACCTGCTTATAACGGTCAATCATAAAGTTGGGTGAATTCATAGGTTTAAGTAAATCAATAGGTAGGACCGCAGTTTCCAAGTGTCATGATTTGCAACAAATTTGCCAAACATCATAAAAAGTAATTACGTTTTCCGCTAAGCTCATGACACTGAAGCTCGACCATGTAGGAATTCAATATATTGTCAAATTAGTGCCCGTTCGAATGATGTTCTAAACCGAAACATCCCAAATCCGACATGTATAAACTCCTTATCTGGTGGGCCCGGTGATATGCTAATCACGACGAACGGGGATTGCAACCCAAATAGATCTATCTATAAACATGATATCTCGCTCACAAAATTCCAGTAATAGCTCAGTTTCGTGATAAAGGGCTCAGTGGGTTATCGCTACTTAGGCAAACACGTAATCATTGTATAAAATGTACACTTGTGTCCGATTTGTAAAACAAAGCATGTTCTCACCCCAAGGATGTAAATCATTTAAATAATTGTAAAACATGAGGCCTAGTGAACTTACCTAGGCAGTGTTCGCTGAAATTGATAAAATAAAATATTCCAAGTAAGCAATGAATCACACCGTCAAGTACCCTAATTAAATAACGAGACAAGCTCTTAGTCTAACACAATTATTAGGCTAACGACTTCATTGTATAAACCAATTCCATTTCAAGTTTATATATACAGTTATCACTTGTGTGTGGTGCACATGGACTAATTGTATTATAATTTCGATGGTTCCATCGGGGAACGTGAAATCATTGTTAAAATATACCTATTTATTAAGTCGTTAATTAAAAACAGTTTAATGGTCCGTATATCTTAATATTCCGACCGTATTCGTTAAGTGTTTTATAAATTAAACTTTTGGTTCACAAATATACCCTTAAGTTGTCTAGATATGTACCCATTAGAGGTGGTCCCTAGGTTTATACAATATGAAAAAAACATTTTACACTCTAAAAACCCTTTAGTTCGATAATTACATAGTATCCTTTAAGTTATACAAAACTGTAATTTAGGTCTTTAGATAAGTTAGCACTTCAGGTCCTGGTTTTTCAAATGTTTCAAAAACAGTCCCCTGGATGTTATCACCAATATTCGAAAAATGCACAATTTAATAATTATAAATTTATCCCTTAAGTTATCCGAAATTTTAACATTTTAGAAAGCCCCTTTATTTGCAAAAATTGCATTTTTAGCCTCTAAATTTTAAAAATAATAAACAAAAAAAAAAAAATAAAAACAATTTATTTGTGTATGTATAAAATGGGAAAAAAAAAAAAAAAAAAAAAAAAAAAAAAAAAAAAAAAAGAAAATAAAAAAAAAAATAATAAAAAAAAAAAAAAAAATCAAAAAAATAATAAAAATAAAAAAAAAATAAAAAAAATAAATAAAATAAAAAAATAAATAAAAAGAAAAAAAAAAAAAAAAAAAAAAAAAAAAAAAAAAAAAAAAACAAAAAAAAAAAATTAAAAAAAAAAAAAAAAAAAAAAAAAAAAAAAAAAAAAAAAAAAAAAAAAAAAAAAAAAATTTAATGTGAATGTTTTGAGGTAAAAAAAAAAAAAAAAAAAAACAAAACAAATGACCCAACCCCCCCACCCGCAATAAATGGCATTTGCTTTATATAGTCCCAATAAAGGCAACAAAACTCTTCGGCTTAAAAATAAGCATTTCGAGCTTATTTTTGGCTTAACGGGCCTTGTTGGGCTCGTTATGAACCCGATAAGGGTTTTAGAGGTTTGGGCTTTAATCCTTTGGGTCCGTTAACTTGACAAGGCTTATCGAAATCCTTATTGAGCTCTTTTTGGTCTGCTTTTGGTCAGCTTATTCCAAATAAGCTAATAAGCTCTCGCTAATGGGCTGTTGGGCCCATTAAGGGTCCGAATGGGATTGTCTACATGTTTGGACTTGTGGCCCCCTATTAGGGTCCATTAGTCTTTCTTGGGTCTACTAAGTTCGTTAATGCTTATACAAGTCCACCAATAAGCTGTCCGAGCTTATCGTGAGCTTAATTGCTCGAATTGGGCTCATTCGTGGGCTAGTAAGCCCGATAAGGGTTCGGGTTGATTTCAAATGGCAATACAAGGCCTAAGTCGATTAAATAAGTACTCCTAACTTATGAATAAGCTTGAATGGCTTATTGATACAACCGGAGCTTATTTACACAAGGTTTGTGTCCTGTTTGGGTATAATAGCCCGTTCTCCTCTCCCCAGCCCCCCCTGACTCTCCCTCAGTCTCGGCCCGTCAAAGGTTCCTTTGCATTTCGTGTGTTATCAAAAAAAAACGAGTTTAAGCACTCTATAAAAGCCCTTGATAAGCTCAAGTGAGCTTATTTATAAGCTACGGGCCTCGAAACAAAGGCTATGGCCTGTTGGGGCCCAAATGCGGGCGTGTAGGATTAACCAAGGCCCTATTGTTGGTCCGTTGGTATATTCTAGCAACATATATTGGCTTTCGTAAATAGTCCTAAGCGACTATGTTATTGTTCAATTTAGCTTATATTTAGAATCGTGTTCACATCACCACATGCATACGTTAGAATTGTGTCGAATATTTCCTTCCAAGCAGCCCCCCCTTAAAATGTCATATTACTTGAAAAGTTTTACGTGTATCTTTCATGAAATTTGGTTTAAGAAGTTATAGGTTTATGTTTGCGTAATAACTAAAACGTAAAACCCTTTTTGATTGCCATTTAATCACTTTGTACACGATCCCTAAACGCCACCCAAGTCGCATATGTGCAATAACATTACGTATAATACGCATGTCTTGAGTTTAATTCACGTGTACACATGCTAGCAGATCTTATATATACATACGTGACATATAGACTCGTAAATAAGGAAAACAAGTATAATGCGAGTGACATAAAGCTACTATCGTGACTGTACAAATAGGCTCCTAAGTTTCTTGGGGTTCGAAAAGTTGGACATATGAATGTAACAATCCCAGTGTAAACACCGAATCATATACCCAATGTATGCCAACCCTTGGCTCGTATACCCCTTAAGCACTCGTTATAGGAACCTTAGTTGTGTTTGTGGTTTTGAAATGAAGAAATGAGAAAGTGTTTATGTTGCGTTTTGTGACCCGAACAAAGACCACAAATTTATATGGTTAGTTAGTTGTTTGAGAGAGTTTAAGGTGTGTGTGAGTTTTCAAGAGTGTCAAATGGTAAGTATATGTGTGTATTTATAGGAAAATACTTTGTTATATCTCCTAGTCACACAAACTAAACCAAATCGTGCCCTAGCTCAAGTGGTTTTATGGTTTCTAGTTGGTTACACATTGTTTTGTTAAAACCACAAAGTACTATTCTTAATTATCCAATATTTGTACAAGATTTAGCTAGATTATGGAAATCTTATGAATCTTGTGCATATACATGCACTAGTCGTGGCCTAAGGGGCAAGAGTGAAGTCATTTGGTTATTATCCATTGTGTAATAGGTTAGTGGAGACAATTAGGACTATCATTAATTAACTAGGAGATGTACAAGTACCTTTAAGATCATTAGTGGGATTTTTAGGTGTGTGTTTGTGTGTAACCGACCCCCATTAGGTGATATACACAAATTTACTTAATTTTTTTGTGTTAAGGTTTTAAAAGTGGGTATTGGTTTGAGTCTAGGTAAGTCTAGGAATTTCCAGGGTGTCCAAATGTATTTTATTGCAAAACGCATCCCTCATACGTGACCAATAAAAATAAAATACGCAAAGTACATAATTATCTTCTTAATAAATTATATATTACTTGGTTGTTGCAAACCTTAATTTATTTGGTGACCGTTTACATTAAATGATTATTTCTAGTCTACGCGATTTGACTTAAAAGTTAAATTAAAAGTGAACGCGTATCGGACTAAAATAAATAGTGACTAATAATAGGAATCGTATAATGACCTGAAATTGAGAATTGTTACAATTAAGCCATTTAAAAAAGGGTATATGGTTGAGGTGGAAAACGAGTTGTGAAGGCGGTGGTTAGAAGATACTCGAGATGAGCAAACATAATGTTTATTTCATCTCGAAGGTTCAAATGGAGGTTACGGTTGTGGAAAAAACAAATACAAGTTGACCCATGATAGTCATGATAGTTGTATAGAGTGATGTACCATGATAAGAAAGGTTGAGGTGGTGGTGGTAGATGGTGAAAGTGGACTTGAGAGATTTACAGATGGTGTAGATTGGTGATAGTGATAGAGTGATATCCAAAAAGGAAGGCTTTTGAAGTGGTTGAGGGTTCTAAAAATTTCTAGGAGGGACATCCAAGATGTTCTCAAGCAAAGGGTTCAAAGGTTGAGGAAAATGTTGTCAAGCAAGGGGTTCAAGTGATGAGGAGAAGTTGGTTCATGTGAAGATGGTGGTGAAATTTGAAGTTTTGAGTGAAAGGAAGAAGATGTGTTTTCTTGACTTGATGATGTTTGATTAGTGGATGTGGTTTTTGATGGTGCATTTGGAGGAGTTAGAGATGAAGAGGTTGTTGTAGGAGAAGGTGTGGTGGTGATATCTTCATCACTAGATATGTTGACAAATAATTGTCTAGGAGGGATTATGGTGAGTTTGATTTTCTTGGAAGGATTAGATGAGGAAGCATTGGTGGAATTCATGGTAGAATGAGGTGATGAAGATGATGATAGAAGAGAGTTCATGATTTAAGGTGGAAGAAATGGATTGAAGAAGTAAGGCATGGGGTTTGAAGATTTAGATTCCAAAAGGTGTTTGTCAAAATGCAGAAATTATAGTTGTGCCTAGATGGGATAGTGGTCAACTGCACAGAAATTCAGAAGGTCACAGTAGAAGAATCTGTGACCTCTGATGGCGGTCCCTTAATTACTGGCGGTCCCATATATATTAGGGGGCCGCCCAGTATTTTAGGGGGCCGTTTTCTGGAGATAGAAAACTTTTTCTAGAATTTCCTGATAAATTTTTTTCTAAATTTCCCTTTTTGAGTCAATTCTATTTCATCATGAATCATCTAATACTCATTATCTAACCTCACAATATCAATTATCTTGAGTTCTATGAGGGAAGCATATGTAGGCAAATTTGATCAAAAGATAAGCATGCATAATATCATATATATAGCAAAAGTCTATCAAGGTGCATGCAAGCATTGGTTTAGGATGATAAAATCGAAAGATCATCCATGGCAAGCTAAGTTGCCCATACTAAGTACTAAGTTACTAATAAGTAGCATAAGTTTAAACACCTAATCATAATAGATTAGTAAATAATATAGATAATAATGTCATAAAGCAATTTCCCTCATTGCTCACTTCTTCATGTTTCTCCACAACCTTCTAAGACTTTTTCCGATTGACCTTACTCCACCACGATGCTCATCTCGTAATTGTACTTGACGGTTGATGATTTCGGTTTGGCGGGTGTAAAATGGTTCAAGGTGAGGGTCGATATTAGGTGGGTTTTGAAAAACTTGAGGAACTTGATTGGTTAAGGAATTGACATAACGAATGGGGGAAGGAGTGCTTGCACGCGAGGTCCCTTCGTCATTCCCATCGTCATCATCATCGTTGAGATGAGATGAGG
This sequence comes from Tanacetum coccineum, assembly GCA_026074375.1. NCBI lineage: Eukaryota > Viridiplantae > Streptophyta > Magnoliopsida > Asterales > Asteraceae > Tanacetum > Tanacetum coccineum. The sequence goes on from BQNB010015611.1 coordinate 42,368, forward strand.
ATGGTTGATCGAAGGCGGAAGAAGAAGAAGTGGAATGACGACCTCTTCTCGTGCCACGATCTCTTCTGGGTTTTCGCTCTAGTTGAGCGGCAAGAGGAGTCATGACACGATCATACAAGACATAGGACTCGTTTAGACTCTCAGTTATTCAAACTTGGGATATTTAAATCATGATAAAGTGTAAACAAAACTGATAATAGCATACATAGGTAAGAATTAACCTATCTTGCTTAGTGACCCACTCCATTCTTGTGCCATGTAATAAGCAAGATTGATTCTTACGAGGAGTTTACAACACAGTTAAGAGCATAAACAAAGACACCCAGGGAATATGATCCCGATTTACCCCTCAACAAAAGAGACGTTTTCCTGTGGAATATTTTCCTCTAACTGTTTCAAAGTTGGTAATGATTTCACATGGAGAATTATGATAACCAGATGAACATCAATCTCCTCCTCATGACATTGCGACGGACTTGACCCTTCTCGATACAATTCGAATAGACGAAATGAAAGTCCCTCGATGAAGGAGGGTTGTTTGATATGGCCATCCCGAATGGATAGCCATATGCCCAACTTCATCATCTCTACCTATCGGTAAAGGACCAACATCATAAACGCTCCTCACGTAGGGAACGCAAGAATTTAGCAAAAATTTTCAAGAGAGTAGAGAAAGTTGATTTTGATCACATATACGACAACATTTGACCTTCTTCAAATAACTCAATAACTATTACTTGACCTGTAAAACTCAAGAATAAAAACGAGACACACTTTGTTCATTGATTTTCAAGAAGACACTCAAATTCACCAAAATGAAACAAAAGACCGAACATATTTAGATCCGTATAAGTTAGCAAAAACCACCCGACCCCGTGAATGTAAACTTTCTTTAAGTTCTCTATTTTTTCTTAATTGATAATGGAATTCATGTGAAATTTTAGGGATAAGTGTCTTGTATTTTTGTAATTTTTGAGAAGATTTGATGCATGAATTTTTTTCCTATAATAAATGAAATCACATTTTATTACTTTCATATGTAATAGGTTATGAGCATTGTTTCTAGTGTGTGCCTAAATGTAACAAATGTGGAGTAACGATTAACTCGACCTAAATGTAAAATCCTAAGAGTTAACCCAAACGCCCGTGAAATTTATTTGCTCATCCAGAACAAAGTCCAGAAAGATACATAGAAATATGTACTAGAAATTTGTTCTTGAGATCATTAGCTGTTTTTGAAAACATTGTTGGGGTTGGATTAACAATGCATAACAATAATTTTATTATAATCCTAACGTGAGTGATTTAAAATAAAATTGGGGTTTTGTACGAAAACAATTTCAACAAAATTTAACTAATGTAAGCAAATTCCGATATATACAGGAAGCATATTAGTTATACATTGATATCCTAAGTACTCTTATGGTCAAAATTGAAAAAAATAAAAAATCTCCAATTCAATTTTTGGTTTCATACATATAACCGAACTCAAATTGAAAGAAAATAGATTAAATGACATACAATTGATAATCTTTGTTTATTAGGATTGATTATTAGTGTTGGATTTAATCTTATCAATTGATTGTTTAGATGGTTAATTTTTGAGTTTTGTGGGTTTTGAAGTACTTTCGTAACGATGGCAGCAAAGTACGGGGGTGGTTTTTTTCTGTTTTTGAATTTTTTTTGTTTAAGTGACCCATTTTGTGACTTGCGTGGCGGTTCCCATATTTACCCAAGGCGGTCCCCAAAGAAATTAGTGGCCTTCCCTCAGCCAATGTTTTTTGGACTTTGTTTTTCGACAAAAATTACGAAGAGGAGTGACATTTTAATTTGCATTTCGCGAATTAAATATGCTTAAAGTACTCGATAAAGTATTAAGTTGTCACACACGGGAATGGAACAGCATACTAGAATTGAACAAAATAAGAGAGCGACTAAGATGATTATGTAATGTGTTCCTTCATTCCTAAACCAAGACGTAATATTAAACATTCATATTTAGGGGTTTAGTAAGAATGTCGGACGAGTTTTCGATGACGGCACTTTTTCGATTGATTATATGTCCTTTCTAACATTATCACAAGAAGTGGTGACGTATTTCGATATGTTTAGTACGAGAATTTTGCTACAGGGTTTTTTGCTAAGGTCAATCGCGTCTTGGTTGTCCGCACATGATAGAAACTCGCGAGTCGTACGTCGTAGTCCGATGAAGCATGTTTCTTCCACAGTGCTTGTTGACATGCCTTTCGGCGCTTACATATTCGGCTTCGGTAGTGGATATAGCAAGAGCGGTTTGTTTCTTCGAGAACCAAGATATCAAACAACATCCCACGAACGCGAACAGAATACCTGCTAGTTGCTTTTCGGTCCCAACATAATCTCACGCATGATCAGAGTTCTGCTTATACTACTAACGGTTTTCTATGCCAGGTCCCCTTTAGGATACCATAATCCTAAGTGCGTAGTACCTTTAATGCATAAAGATACGCTACCGATTTCAATGGTGAAGAGGATTTGGGAGCCTCTTGAAAGCGGGAACAAAGGCAGACACTAAACATGATATTGGCCTCCTTGCCCGTTAGTAAAATAAACTAACTACATAACAGTGCCTAATCGATACTTGGTACCTATCTACCGACATCACACTTTTAAAATCTGCATCTTTCGTTTTTGATTTTGAGGTTTATATCGCAGACATGAGGGTTGTCATTGGTTTAAAATTTTTCTAGACAATGTTCTTAAGCATATACTTTAAATATACTTAGATTGATTAAAGAAAATACCATCTCTTCCATGTTTTATTTGTGTATCTAAGGAAGAAGTTATGTTTCACCCATCATAATCAATCCTCGAACTCCGACCATGCGTGATTTTTGCAATATTTTATTCACATGTCTTGACAAGTCGAACGAATAAAGGTTCATCGACCTATATTTGAATACAATGATGAGATTTGAACTTTTTTCTTTGTAAAAAGATGTTTTTTTCCTTTCCATTTTATAATATCATGTTTAATAAGGGCTCTCTATGATAGCTCTAGACTCATACCAAGCTTTGGGTGATTGTATAAGACCATATAAAAGCTTTGATTAATTTTAATAACATGAGCCTTTTCGAAATCAATGAATCCCTGAGGTTGTGCCACATATACCTCCTTATTGATAAAACCATTTAGGAATGCACTTTTTACATCCATTTGGAACAGTTTAAAGTCTAAGGCGCAATCATAAGCTAATAATATTCTAAATGGGACTCAAGTCCTAGCAAGCGTGCATGGCATCAGTTTCATCATAACGATTCCCTCTGTTGTGTTGTGGCCTTAAGCAACTAACCTAACCCTATTTCGAGAAACAATACCGTTCTCGTCTAACTTATTTCTAAATACCCACTTAGTTCCTATGATTGTTGTCACACCCCCAAAATTTGGCGGCAGCGGAACGGTAACAATTGGGGTGCGACGTCATAGCACAACAACAAGTAATAGGAAACGACCTCAAAAGAGACGTTTTTAATTAAAGTTTTCATTCGATGCATCACCAAAAATCAGAGTTTAGTTTCGGTCCCAACAGTTTACAAGGTGACATAAAAGTAATAACACATAGTTTTCAAAAGATGACAATTGTTTTAGAGAACAAGTTTAAAAAAAAGTTATCATTCGATTTAAAAAACACAAATCCATCATCATGATATCCTTCGCGGCTCCCATCCAGAGATTCACACCTTTGGACCTGAGATTAAACATGCTAAAATGTCAACAAAAATTTGTTGAGTGAATTCATATTTAAGCATTAATAAAGCATGACCCACAAGATTAGTATGTGTAACAAGAGAAACAAATTTACCAAGTTCTAAAAGAAATATGTATTATTGCACTAAGCTCATGACACCGAAACCTTAACGTCCGCCCTTAAGTATATAGAATGCATTCCAATACATTCTAGAATTTTCAACATGTTAAATGCACCATGATCAACTTGTGACCCAAAAGTAAGGTGGGGATTGTCAGTCCTGATAGATCTACCCACAACATCGCGCTTTAGCTACACTAGTAATTTTGAAATCAAAAAAAAACCTAAAGAAAAAACGGGGTTCAAGATAAAGAAAGGGACTTAATTGACATTACGGTAACTAAGGCAAATAATATTTCAAGCAACAGTCTGAATAGCAAAGAATTTGAAAGTACTTGTGGTCCTAAAGGTAAAGCAAGCCATGTAATCTCACCGCCGTAAGAAATTTATAAAACAAGTATATATAGAAAAGGGGGCTATGAACTCACCAAAAGTAATAAAGTCAGAAGTAACAAGATCGAGGATCAAGACAAAGCCGCTAAGTACCACCTAAAAGATGAGGTGCGTCTTAGAACGATAAAGTATAAATCGATACGTAAAAGAAATTTAAGCTATCATAAGTGTGTGTCCAATATGGAGCATGGCACTCACTAAAACGTTTTTTTCAAAGTAATTTTTTTTTAACTAAAACCTTAAGAACAAATAACCAGACGCTTTATTGGTTGAATTCATCATATAAAAATTACCCTTAAATTCCCATTTTAACTAAGTTAAACTATATGTTTTAAATTCCAAGTACATACGTAAACAAAATTTCAAATCATAAATTAACCCGAATCCCAAACTCTAGCTCCTAATCCGTAAATGGTAACAATACAAGGCTTTCACCCCTGGAAAGCATTTTGAGTCTAGTTTTCAAAAATGTAGGGCTCACTTACCCAAAAGTCAGTTAAAACCATCGAGAAGTGGAACAGAATTACCCCAAGTTACCCAAAACAGAAAATTTCCAAATTTTTAACCCTCCACGGTATCGGCCATAAATCCCAATCTATGATAGCAATAAAGGTGAGACCACTTGGAAAAGTTTGCATTATATGTCTACTACTGAGATATGCTTTTAAACTCCACACTTTAGAAAAAAACCTAGGGTTTTTTTTACACGAATTTTTCTCCCAACAACGGTCTAGAATTGACTATTTTCCGTAAAACGGCCATAACTCCTTCATCCGAAGGAAATGGTAAACCATCCAATTAACCACATACTCTACAAATGTTTATCTACCTAAAACATGAATTTTCCCACAAGCCAAAAATAATTCGTACTAGGCTCATCTATCTGCTGACCCAAAACAGTCCCAATAAAGCCACTTTATCAACACACCACTCACAAGTTTGACCTTATACCATAGAGAATGCCAATGCCATATACTTTTTTTAATAACACATCTCATTGATAACATAAAACATCATGTTTATAGTATATATCAAAAAAATAATCAATCTACATAGATAGAAATCTTTACAGAATAAAAAATGACTCCTTACAAGATAAATAAAAACTAGTGAATCAAAACCACTTATTTACTTATCCTCCTTCTTGCTAAAATCTTCAACCCTAAGCAACGACCATAATCCATGCATAAACTCTTTAATATATAAATCTTGATCAACAACCCTAATCTTCCTATAAATAGGTGGTTGTAATAGGTATAAGCACAGTCAAATGTATATATTAATTAATAGTTACTATAAGCTATAAGAAATTAAGCCCTAAGATCCTAAAGTAACTAGCCTAAAATTGACCCTAAAGTAACAGCAGTACTAACTGCTGTTAGTACTGATGTACTTGGCAAAAGGCAAGCAACAATTGTGCAGGTTTCCTAGAGGGATAACCTGCACTTAGACACTCTTATTGAGTGTGTACAAACTCAAAACAAGCAAGAACCAAGCCTTAGATGGCTTGGTTCAATAATTTGCACAAGTGAAACTATGAAAATTCCCCTGGTGCAGGAACACTAAAATAAGCTCAAACTCTTTTAATTTTTAAACACTAACTTGTGAAAACTCTTTTCCTAATGTTTTTAACTGAAATCAAAGCTGTCTCAAAAGGTTTGCACAAAAACTTTTGACTTTTGATAGTCAAATAAGCTTAAACCAAACACCCCTTTAGCTCTTGACAGATTTCATTAAGACTTAAGAATTTGAAATCTATTGATTAATCCTTAACAACCAGATTACTAACAGCTTATAACCAACTTAATTAACATGATTTAACAACTGATTAAGCAAAATTCTAGGATCTACACTAATTTAACTAATATTTTTGGATTTTTTAGATTTAATGACAGAAACTAAAAATCTAAGATTAATAACTATAAAGCTTAAAACAGATGTAAACTAATAACTATTAAGCACAATAAGAGAACAAAAAGCACAATTAAGCAGATAAAATAAGCAAATAAGCAGTTTATACTATTAAGCAAATTTAAGTATAGAAAATTAAAGGGAAAACAAAGGAAACTTACTAAAACCTCTAGCTGAACAAGAGGACCCAATGAAGGGCAGCTACAAGCTCTCCTAGCTTATGAATAAGCTAGGAGTAAAGTCCTTGGAGATCCTTCCATTTTAGATCTCCCTTCCAAAAGCTTTTGAACCCAAATTAAGCAAAGGTAAATAAGTACTTAAGCTAGTTTTAGATATTAAGTATGATTAAGACCAAGTTAAGCTCAAATCATGAGCTTAAAGACTCATGAGAGCTGTTGAGCTTATAGGAGCTTATGAGCATTTAGCTTAAAAAATGAAAAAGAGAGAGAGCTTATGAATGTAAATACTGAATTTCATTAACAAAAGAAACTGATTACATTACTTTAAAAAGAGATCACAAAACATTTAAGGAAATTACATTTAGCTAAAAACGAAATTTTAAGCTACCTAAAAGCTACTAAAAAACTAGATGTGTGTGTGTGTGAGGTGAGAGCCTATTTATAGCCGATCCCTGAAGCTTCTAGGTCTTGCTTGATGCTCACGCTCCAATCAATCCCAGCCAATCATTACTTCAATCATTTGAGGGCTATTGTAAGCCGTTGGATCAAATGTGGATGCTCAAGGATTGCCAAGCTGTCATTCTCATGATGTGACAGCTTGTGCTAGTTTACTGAGTGAATGTAGTGCAAATTCCTCATTCCTTTGTGCTTTCTCCATAGCCACGTGGCTTTGATGCTTGGGTAGACAAATGAAAGCCCTTGATATTACAAATTTGACCTTGCCATCTTGTTAACGATCCCATGAATTGTCTAAATTACCCCTTAATTTGGAAAAGCCCTTTGATTTTGACTGTGAGTAAAGATGGAGACGACGGGTGAATAGTAACCATGGCTTCGCGCCTTTTTAAACTATAAAACGGGTAAAAGTTGTTTGAACTTTGGAAGAATGACACAAATGGTCCTTATGGTTGTAGTGTAAAAGGTGTAGTGTAAAAAAGAGTTTAGGAAATAGCAAGAATGGCCCTTGGAGTTTTATGAAAAGGGGATTGGGCTAGGAATTGGGCTTTTGGATCCGGGTGAGGCCCATTTAGGGTTTAAGGGACTATTTTTGCAACTTTTGAAACTTGAAGGGCTATTTTGAAACATTTTGGGTTTTGTTGACTTCTGTTGACCAAGATTGACTGGAGTTGACTGAAGATTTGACATTTTCTGGCTTTGGCTTCCGGCTTTTGTTCACTCTTCCGTTCTTGTGTCCTTGTTTGCCCGTTTTTGACGGTTTTCATGTGATTTTTCATATATCCGTACATGCACACACAGAACACAAAAACAAGTATATTTTTGCCATTTTTCACTGTGTTTTGGGTTTAATTGGGTCATTTTAAGTACAAACGGATATGTGTATTTTACACTTATCAAGTAACATTTAATAAATTATATTTCGTTTCTTCGACGGGTCGTGTCTAAAACAGTTGTCTCATTGTAAAAGTATAGTTTTCGTTCGTTTATCCGGTTATTATATAATACAAATTATTATATCTTTAAAATATAATTTAGTCCCTTTTATCGGTTTCTAAAATAATAGAAACTTTAGTAAAACCTTACTACATAAAAAAAATTATATAAATTTCGACATGACATTTCCATATTATAAAATGTTTCCCATATACGCAAAACTCAACGTTTTCCATATTCGTAAAACTTAATGTTTTTCCACTTTCCAAATAAAACGTGTTGCAATATCCTCATGTTTAAAATATATATTTATATTTTTATATATATCTAAACTAAACCAAAATAATAATTATCATATTTATTTAACCGATTAGCCACCATTATATATATCCGGTTTTAACATTTATTAAAACTTTATGTTATTTTTATTTGTCAAGGTATAAACCAAACAAACCCTTGTTGTCTTCTCTAAACCAAACGCACCCATGGTGCTTAATGTCAAACCAAACGCGCCCTAATCAATGAAAACACGCCCCAAATGCAGCCCTCGCTGCTGAACCAACAACAAACGTACCCTGGCCGGCGCTATAATCAAACCGAACGCACCCTAGTGCGATCTCGTGAACCAAACGCACCCTTGGTGCCACAAAACAAACCAAACGCAACCTCTTGCTGTTGAATCGGACCCCAAACGCACCCCTTTTTGGGTTAAGGCCAACTCGACACACCCCTCAGCTGTTTCGCAGCCAACCCAAACACCCCGGCTGTTAACCCACAACCCAACACACCCTTGTGGTTGATACCACCAACCCGACGCAGCCCTCGGCTGTTTTAACAAAACCAAAATGCACCCTAGGTGCAAACCCTACCCCGAACGCACCCTTTTTCGGGTGGTGAGACACAAACCAGCCGCACCCGGTGGGTGTTACCATTAACCAACGCACCCTTGTTGGCTGCGAAACCCAAACCAACGCACCCTTTAGTGGTGGCTACCACCCAAACGTGCCCTTGGCTGCGACTGCCAAACAAAACGCATCCTCGTCGGTGGGTTATAACAACCAAACGCACCCGAGGTGGTGTGTGGCTATGGTGATGATGTTGGTTGTCGTGGCGTAGGAGTGGTGGTGCGGTTGTGGTGATGTGGCAGCGGTAGGGTGGCGCGTGGAGGAGAGTGGTAGTGAGGATCGGATAGATCGGGTGACGAGGAATGTTTTTGGATTCAGCCGAAAAAGTCCGCCGAAAAAGTTTTCCGCCGGCGGCAGCGTGGTGGTGGCCGGAATGTTGGCCGGAGGTGGTGGCGGTCGCCTAAAATGGCGCCGGAAATAATGGAGAGAAGGGAGAGCACATATATGTGTGTGTGTTGTATATATAAGAATGAAATGAAAATTTTTATAAAATTTTTATTTATATTAAAACTTTAAAAGTAAATGAGAAGTCAAAGATAATTGAGGGTTAATTATATAAATAGTATCACAGGGACCAAAAGTGTAATACTGAGAAACTTTTATAAAATATTGGTTCCGGACTCGTTTGAGCGACTTAACGGATGATTTAAATCTCGAAACTTACGCCATTATTTTCCAAATCATTTTTCTGATAAAAATGAGTATTTATTTGATAATATTTCGTAAATATTTTTATAACATTTATAAAAATATTCGTTATTTATTTGGTGAACCGGTTACGTCTCGTCCGAAAGTAAAACTAGAAATAAAATTTTTAACCCGTATATTTGCGTTATCAACAAACGTTTTCGAATAAAATGATGACTAATTTATTAAATATTTTTATTTAATAAAAAGTGTAAATTAAATATAATTTAATTATTTTCTCGTTTCTAAATCTTGCGAGGGCATTTCAGTCACTTTCTGTTCGTTTTCGGGTCTCGGGCAAAACTAAAAAGTTGTCTGGAATGTTGTTTTACATCAAATTGCTTTAGAGTCCGAATAATGAAAACGTGATTTAGTGGTTCGTTTTTGATACGTCAGCTTATAAATAATATATATCTTTTTCGTTTTTGAGCCAAATAAGTTAAAAATAACTTCCATTTGAGAAATATAATAATAAATATGATTTATTATTTGAAATACGTTCCGAAAATTTTACCGGCCACGCGGTAATTGCTTTTATTAGACAATAAAACGTCAAAAGTCAAAAAGTCAAGTCAGACTCGAAAAGTCAAAGATTAAAATAGTCCTTTAAAAATTTTGAAAATTCTCGGATGTTACAGTACCTACCCCTTAAAGAAATCTCGTCCCGAGATTAAGTTCGTGTTATCCGATTGTGTGACCAAGAAAAGACGTAAGGTTTAATAAACTCGTCCTAAACAAGACGCTGATAACTTTATTCAGCAAAATTCGGTGTTTCTACACTTTTCAATCTACCAAAAATTTTGGCTAGGTTTGTCCAGGATATTTAATCCATCAAAATGGGTATTTTAAAATATATCATTACAGATCTTATGACTGGTATAACCGCGTTATAGAGAAAGTCTCATTATAGTGAAAACCTCAAAAAGAATGTGTAGTCGCGTGAGTATGTTTGTATAAGTTTCTAAATGTCCGAGGAAGGAGTCTCGTTTCTACTATCTGTAAGGTTCGATATCATCATCAACGTGGCTTATGGATGTAAGTACTCAACTTACTTGGCAGTACTAATTAGTACCATGACTTAAATTGGTGTACTATTTGTCGGCAATGAGTAATTCAACTGAATACTATATCGACATATGCTTATCTTGTTTGGGTTTCATCACTTAGTTGATAAAGTTTGTACAGTGGGTCACTCCAATGACCCAAACAACAGCAACCATATCGGACAATAACTATGAATAATGGTGAGGATGCAGAAGGTGAGGACCTTCCAGAGAAGCAATATTTTTTTTTTTCCCCAGATTAAAGTTCAATAATGAGAGGAGCTCGATAGACGGCGGATTATGGTACTCAATCGTTAGTTCGAGAATCAGCTCATTAGCTCAAGTGTGTATCAAGATACCCCCCAGGTCTGTTAGTTCACGACTCAGTTCATGATTGCGGGGTTTAACAACGACAAAGTAATTACTTAGAATGAGTATGGTCAGTTCCAAGTGAGGCCTTAGATTCCTGCTGAGTGGCTATTGGACTCGATTGTATCTTAGACCCTTTAACGGATTCTGATGTTATCGATTTTCAGGTTCATACTCGTTCATATCGGATACAGTAAGCTCCACTCTATCTTATAATTTCTTATTTACATAAGAAGCGTCCAAATTTATTATAGTATGAAATGATTAAGCTATTGTTGGTGATTTATAATTTATTTATTTAACTGAAGAGGCGTCCCAATCCTTTCAAATAAACAGATATAAATCTCCTACTTAATAAATTTCCGATGTACTCACGTCGTCACCAACATAAACTTTCAAGGTGATGGATGACATGACGATGCATGTGCTCTAATGAGTATGGGACGAGTGTTTAAAACTCGTCTTCGGAGGTCAGGAGTAAAACTACCCAAAATATCGACCTAGAGTTCAAGATAGGTAATGAGTACCTTGGTTAGAGTAAACCAGGTAAAAGTCTCGATGAACCAGTCAACATAGCAATTATCATATAAATCCTCCTATTACAAGTCCCGCCCATACAAGACTTGTAATACTTAGATTTATACATAATCCCATGTAAACAGAACTGTGACGGGCTTTGTTAACATAGCAATTATCATATCAATCCTCATATTACAAGTCCCGCCCATACAAGACTTGTAATACTTAGATTCATACATAATTCCATGTAAACAAAATTATGATGGTCTTCGCGTAATACGATATGGTATAAAGCTAGGAAGAAAAATAATATCCTTAGAGACCATTGTTTAACTCTCAATGTCAGAGGGAATGGATAGATACGGAGACCATGCGCAAACTCACAATGTCTAAGATGCAAGATGAGACCATTGTATAACTCAAAATGTCTGACGAAGTAGAATGAGACCATTGTATAACTCACAATGTCTGACGAGTAGATGAGACCATTGTATAACTCACAATGTCTGACGAGTAGAATCAGAAACCATTGTTATATACTCCACATGTTGACAAGTAGAATCGACCATTGGCAACCAACAATGTCTTAAAAATATTCTAGTATTTATATAATGTTTTCTTAGATAAATAAGGTAGATATTCGGAAAAGGAATGAAGCTATCTATATATATATATTATATTTGTATGCCACGTAAGCACTTAATGAGCACGTAAACGTAGCACATAAGCAAGTTGCGTGTATGCACTTTGAAAAATGTTTGTTGTGATGCAATGTTTGTGATAAACGATATAGTTAGGGTAAACATATGCAACCTAGTTCTCTATTGTCAGTGCTCTTTTGATACATCTGTATCACCAAAAAAATTGGTCAATCGCAGCGGAAAAATACCACTTGGGTGTGTATTCATAATACCACTGCGCTAGATACAAGAGCACGACCTCTAAAAGTGTCGTTTTTGTAAAAACTATCTCGTGATTTTTTGAATCAAAAATAAATAAGTTGTCCTAATTGCATCACTATGAAAAGCTTGAAAGCAACACAACGAGTTTGCATATTTGTAGAACCCAGGTATGAAACCTTGTCAATTTTAGACTCCATGCACATCAGGAAATCCAAGCATTTATTCACCTAAGAAAGCATGCTTAAAAGTGTCAACATTAAAGTTGGTGAGTTCATAGGTTTATGTAAATATAACGTTAGTTCAATAAATGTATCTGGCCCACTGTATCTTACAAGTGGTCATAGTAAAAAATTTGTGACTACTGTCTCCCTACAGTTATAAAATAATTGTAGTGACCATTTAAACTTAAACGTCCTCCAAAATGTACGTTATGTTTTTAGAAATCAAATTAGCTGGTAAAATATGCAAGACCATTTCTATCCCAAAATAGTCTCAATTTGTACGATCAAAGTTGGCTCACAAATATCCCAAAGTATGGTATTCCCCCTTATTTCAAGTGTGTATTAAACCCTGATTACCATTACTCTAAGTTCATGAAAACTGTTGACGTTAGGACTATGTATATATGCCACTTTATTAAAGGCACAATAAGGGTGTACCCATCGTAGGTGTTCCCTCCAAGAACACCCGGGCGTTAATGAAAATAATGTGTACCCATCATAGGTGTCCCCTCCAAGAACACCCGGGCATTAATGAAAATAATGTGTACCCATCATAGGTGTCCTTCCAAGAACACTGGGATTTATGAAAATATTTCAATGTGTATGTAATTGTTGGCCTGAAGACTCAACCAATCGTGTTTCCGGACATGTTATAAGATTCGTTTGCCCTAAGTCGATAGCTAATCACCGATGGGGATTGTCAATCCGAATAGATCTATTTCATATCATTCGCTGCTCCACCCTCCAAGTGATATACAGATCATGCACCTAAGCCTAATCCGTTAATCATATAAGCATTATTATTCGTTTTACGTTTTATAAAAAATTAAACCAAGTATTGTATCTCCTCGCGAGATATATAAATGAGTATGTAAACCAAACAGGTAATCAACCACGTAAATGCATTTATAAACAAGCATGTTCTCACCCCAAAAATATATGTAAAACCAGTAAAACGTGGGGCTATGAACTCACCTTGATGTTGAAGAACGATTGATAGGTAGGCATCTAATTCACATTGATGATGAAGAACGATTGACAGATAGGCATCTAATATGCACAACACGAACGGAAGACGAAGCGGCTCGATCAATAAGTTGCAACTAATCTTAACGGCTAAGTCCCACTAGCCTAGGATAATGTGTTTGGGTTTCCCGGTGAATTGTTATGTCAACGCGACGCGTTGATAAAGATTTAGATTTAACGTTGTAAATAGTTTGGTGGCTGGTTAAATAAATAATAAATTATAATTACCCAAACGTGTAGTTGTAAAGTTATTTATTCCTTATATATTCCATTGAAAAAATCTTCTTATATAATTGCATTACCGTGAATGTTTATCACAAGATCATCAATCCAAAGCTAAATGGAAAAGTTATATAATAACCTTGCATGTATTAGTATAATGATGAGTGTGTATAATTAATTAAAACTAATTAGATTCGAAGTCAATTTATTAATAATAAGTCTTTGTCTTAAAGGTTGACACATGTCTTAAAGTTACTTGAATTAATCAACCATGTTTGTAATAGTTTATAATCATTATAAAATATAAATATATTTTATAACATATATTTCGTTCTTCGACGGGTTGCGTCAAAAACAGTTCGTCTTATTGTAAAAGTATAGTTTCTGTTCGTTGTCAGGTTATTATACAGTTACATTTTAGTATCTCTTTAAAATATAACTTAGTTCCTTTATCGGTTTCTAAAATGATAGCAGTTTTAGTGAACCCATAATAATATAGAAATTTATATAAAATTTCTTCATCTTTCCCGTTTATATAACGTTTTCTGTTTTTCGCAAAACTCTACGTTTTCCCTTAATCAATATATGTTGAAATCATTAGTTTTTCAATATTTCAAATGCCCGCGCTTTCTAGATATAATATATATGTTATTATATTTCAACTTAACAAAATAATGTATATAATATTTATTTAACCATTTTAAACCACCACTAGGTATTAAACTTTTATATTTATAAAAGTTTTCACTATATATTTATTGATCTTACAATGTATTTATTTACCGATTCGTGTTAACCCAAACGCCCCCTTATTGGTTTTCTGCTCACCCAAACATAACCCTTATGTTGTTAAACCCACAACCAAATGCGGCCCTACCCGTTTATAACCAAAACCAAACGCACCCTACTCGTGCCAAACCCAAACCAAACACACCCTACTCATGCCAAACCCAAACCAAACACCCCCGTTTGGCTGCCACTATACCAAACGGACCCCGTATGGTGGCTGTGTAGTGGCTGCCACCCAACCAAACGGCCCTTTGTGCGGTGACAGCCCCAACCACCGCACCCCTTGGTGGCTGCCACCCCACCAAACGCCCCCGAACAAAAAAAAAAAATAATTTTTAAAAAAAAAAAAAGAATAAAATACCATTCAACAATAACTGAAAAAACAAAAAAGTTAGAAAATCAAAAAAAAAAAAAGGCTGTTTGTCAACCAAGAACCAATACTCCCCCTTTTAGGCTATAAACCTTCTCACCCCTTTTTTGGTAAAAAAAACCCAGGCCAACAAACACCCCTTAGAGCGGGTGGCTGACACCCACAGCTTAACCCGTGTGGTGGCTTGCCAATCGTCAAAAAACATCCCGGTTGTTAATGACAGCCTGCTCCGGACAAAAACCCTTCGCACCCTTTTCTTTTGTAACAACCCAACGCAAACCAATGACATTTCCTTGTCCCCTCCCTCGGCTGTCCCCGACAGCCAACCTGGCTGTCCCCGCTGTCAAACGCACCCCTTGGGTGTTATACCCAACCTGACGCCCTTCGGGGCTGTCAACCCATAAACCCGACGCAGCCTAGCTGCATTGTCCCGAACCAACACACTCCGCGTCAGAGTGTGAACCTCAAAACCACAAAACCCGAGCGACCCTGTTGGGTGGCTGCCACCCAAACACCTTAGGGGTAGTGGTGACCCGAACCCAACGCCCCTCGTGGTGGTGGGATATTAAAACCACACGCACCCTTGTGCTTATGAAACCTCACACACCCTCATGGTGGTGTGGAATTGTAGCGGGGGTGGTGGGTATGGTAGGGTGACAGTGATATCGCTGAGATGATGATGTTGATGGAGGTGATGGTAGTGGCGGTGGTGTGGCAGGGCGGTCGAGTGATGGTGGTGCGGCGCGCGGTGATCGAGAGTGGTGTGTGTGTGGAACGAATAGTTCGGTGAGGTTGAGGAAGCTTTTTGGTAGCTCACCAAGAAAAAACTCGCCGGAAAGTTTTTTCGGCGGCGGGCGCGGCGGGTGGTGGCCGGAATGTTGGCGGAGAAGATGACCGAAAAGTCGGCTGGCAGTTGGGTGGTGGACGGACAGTCGGAGATGGTCGCCGCGAAAACTTTCCGGCCGGTGGCGTCGTTGTAGGCCGGTCTTTGGGAGGAAGAGGGAGAGAATTTAGAGTGTGTGTGTATAAATTTGGAGTTGGAAATGAAATGTTGTAATAAAAATTTTATTTATATTAAAACTTTTAAAATGAATTATAAAGTGTATGATAGTTGAGGGTTAAAAGTGTAACCTTTTATTATACTTTTGATAAAATGCGGTTCGAGACTCGTTTAGGCGACTTAACTAATGATTCAACGCGCGAAACTTGCGCCATTGCTTTTCGAATCATTTTTCTGATAAAAATGAGTATTTACACGACTTTGTTTCATAATTGTTTCATAACATTTATTTAAAATGTTTGTTATTCATTTATATATTTTTCCGATAAACTTTATCCGTAAAAATGAATTTTAACTTCAATAATTGCGTTTTTAGCAAACGTTTTCGATTAACAATATAATTAATTTATTAAATATTTTTATTTAATAAATTATGAAATTTAAATATAATTTATTTATTTTGGGTCGGCACGCGCTGGTGCTCAAAAATTTGCCCCTACGAGCGAGACATTTCAGTCACTTCTGACTGTTTTCGGAATCTCGGTCAAAACTTAAAAGTTGTCAAAGAATGTCGTTTTCTCAAATTGCTTTTAGAGTCCGAGTTGTGCGAAAACCGTTCTTAAGATGGTCGTTCTTTATAAGTCATGCTAGACACTAAAGTAACGATTGAAATAGTCATTCAAAAATTCGAAAATTCTCGGATGTTACCAATAATCGATGCCATCTTTGTTGGGGGCGGTTTTTGGTAAGCTTGTGCAAAACTAACCCTAGCCTTATTTTAAGAAACAATACCATTCTCGTCTAACTTATTTCTAAATACCCACTTAGTTCTAATGATTTTTCATATTCCTAAGGTTGAGGAAACTAAATCCCAACGTCGTTATGCTATGAATTGTTTTAATTCTTCTTGCATGTGAGACTATCCAACTTTCATCTCCTAATGCTTCATTCACATTCTTAGGTTCTATAGTTGATATAAAACAAAAGAATTTACTTTGGTTTTGGGCTTGTGACCTAAGGGTTCTTTGTTAAGGTTTCCTATGACATTTTCTAATGGGTGGTTCCAGATTACCTTAATGTTGACTATTTCATCAATCTCTAAAGTTTCATCCACAATGTCGTTTTCTAGGTTTTTCTTTTCGATGACCTTAATTGCTTCTTCTTCATCTAAGTCATCATCCACCAAGGGTGATGTCTTAGAGGGTGGAGGAGTTTCATCGAATGTCACGTTAAGTGATTCTTCGACTTTCCTAGTGTGTTTGTTTAGGATGATATAGGCTTTACTATTTTGAGAATAACCTAAAAAGACACCTTCGTATGACTTTGGGTCAAACTTGGTAAGGTAGTCTTTTGTGTTCAAAATGAAGCACTTGCTTCCAAACACTCTAAAATAATCTAGTGTAGGTTTTCTACCTTTTAAGAGTTCATAAGGTGTTTTTCCTAGAATGGCTCTAATGAGAATTCGGTTAAGAATGTATGTTGAAGTATCTACGGCGTTACACGAAAACTTTTGTGGTAACAATTTTTTATTTAACATAGTCTTACTCATTTCTTAAAGTGTCCTATTTTTCCTTTCGACCACGCCATTTGATTGAGGAGTGCGTGGAGCCGAGAAATTATGTGTAATACCGTTTGTATTACAAAACTCTCCAATTGCTCCACCTCATTATCAGTTCTTATCTGTGGTTCGGTTATAATTGACATATTGAACAACCGAATTGGTTTTTGGATTTTCTTACTAAATATTTTGAATTGATTGAAGCACTGTTTTATCCCTAAGAAATCTAGTCCAAATATACTTGTGTAGTCATTACTATGTCTAGGTGTAACGGTTTCATACGTAACTCCGTACGGCGGATGGAGCCGAATAGATCCTATGGATAAGTTCTAAGCATCCTGGTAGTTGAGACTACATTTCTTAGATTGGTGACTAGCGTGAGCTTGTTTTAAAATTTTGCACGCAACATCAAAAATATGATCAAACTTAAAGCTTAGGTAAGTTTCTACTAATTCTTTAAAGGCCAATGGATTAAATGAGTCGCATTATTTACGTGTCCTTATTCTCCTATGCCACAAGGTGTGGAATTTTCTTCAATGGAAGGTTAGACAAATTTATCTAGGCTTATTCTAATTTCATCCCATATAAGCCTTTATTCCTATTACTCTACCTATGACTTTTACATTCCTTAGTGATTTCACTATTCTGTTCAAAGAAAGTTACTTCTATCACGTATTGTCACATATTTTCCCTATAATTAGCAAATTAAATCGAAGTTATCAAACATGTTTTAAGTATCTATTTTGAGAGAGTCATTAGAAATCGTACCTTTTGAAAATGAACGTTAATCACGAAGCATTACTACCAAAAATGACGTTACCTCCATTGTATGCCTTGTAAGTGGAGAAGAGCTTTCGGTTGCCCGTCATATGTTTAGAGCATCCGCTATCCTTGATCCATTCGTCAGGCTCCAAGTCGACTCCAAGGCATATCTATTTATATAAGACAATAACTCAAACATTTGGTCCCCAATATCTCATGGGTCCAAAGTTGTTAGTGCCAAACATCCCTTGCATTTGATGCAATTGGTTGGGATGTGAGAATGGAAGACACATTTCCCATGGCATGTAACTTTGACGTGGAAAGTTGTTCCAACTTACGGGAAAGCCATGAGGTTGGTTTTGTCGACCAACGTGTCTTTTTGGTTGCGGTGTTTTAGGACGAGAATAATTATTATTGACTCTTCTAGGAGGTGGAGTTTTTGATCTAAAATTGGGTTTAGAAAATCTAACTCCGGGTTTTGACAATGGCTTATAAAATTGTTTAACTTCATTGTCACTAGCAACGGGAACTTTGGCCTTGTTTACAATTATGTGTTTTGGTCTAGGACCCAAAATGGATTTTTGAAAAGACATAGTTTTCTCAGATCCAGGCGTTGCTGGTGGCGGTCCCATATTTATTTTGGGGGCCGCCCATATTTATGGGACCTCCATCAGAATACGCCTTTTTCTGAGATTTCACAAATTTTATTTCCTTAGTTCCACTAGATGATGCTTCAAATGAATTAAACCCTAAACCTAATTTATCACTGGAGGGTTTTTGATTACTTAACATTTCATTTAAGCAATGTGTACTCTTTTCAAATTTGTTTAATCTAGTAGATTCATCTTTGAGTTTTTCATTCTCAATTTTAAGTACATGACACTTTGCACAATCGAGATCAACTCCCTTATTTTTCTCGAGTGTGGACAATTTATCTTTTAATTCTTTAAGCTCATTTTTAGACAATTTCTAGTAGCTTTTAACTTTTTGTTTTTAGTGATTATTTTTAGACTCATTTTGCATAAATTATTATATTCGTTGTCTAAAGCTATATCATCAATTGATGATGAGTTTTCATCACTAAAGTAAGATGATTCGAAACATACCTCGCTTAATGCGTGAGCTACAAGACACGTTTCATCTTTGACCTTTTCATCATCTTTTTCACTGCTATCGCTCCAAGAGCCTTCGACAAAATCTCTTTGTTTCTTATCTTTCGGTGGTTTTGGACATTCTCCAATAAGATGATTTGGGTCGCCACATCTAAAGCATTTTCTATCACCTTTACCGTTCTTGTCATCACGACTTCTTTGGAACGCCTTTTTGTCATTCTAAGGTTGTCTCACGAATCTACCTCTTCTTTTAAAGAACTTCTTAAAGTCTCTTACCGCCATGGCGTACTCTTCGTCTTCACTACCGGAATTCGAACACTCTTCATCACTAGATTCTTTCTTAGCCTTTAAAGCAATAGATTTTCTTTCAACTTTTGCTTTGACTATTTCGGAATCTTTCTTGATGATCATTTCGTGAACTTTGAGGTTCCCGATTAATTCATCAAGAGATAGTGACGTTAAGTCTTTTGACTCTTCAATCGCCGTGACCTTTGCTCTCCATTTAGGATGTAGAGCTCTAAGAAACTTCCTTACGTAGTTCTTACTAGAATAACCTTCATCAAGAGCTTTAAGACTAGTAATAATAGTATTAAATCTAGCAAAAGCACTATCTATAGATTCGTCTTCGAAAATGACGAATTGTTCATATTGTTGAACCAAAAGGTCGATCTTATTATCTTTGACTTAGCTATTACCTTGATGGGTGATTAACAAAGTTTTCCAAATTTCTTTTGCCGTGTTACACATGAAAATTCTTTCATATTCTTTTCTTGGCAAAGCATTGTAAATAACCATTTTTGCTTCATTATTTTTCGCAAGTCTCTTTTTGAGATCATCGGTTTATTTTTCAAAAATGGATAACCTCATCTAATTTGGTTTCCGAATTTTGTACAATAGGTTGAAAATCATATTGAGTAATAACATACCAAGATCTAGATCTTTGATTTAACATATGTCTCAAAATCTATGTTCAATAAATAAAACTATCACTTTGAAAGAGTGGTGGTCTTTTGCATTAGATCGCCCTTCTGATATTTGTCGGATCCATAAATCGATCCAAGCTTTTAAAATACAAATATATTTTAAAAATCTTGAGTGACCTTGCTCTGATATCAATTGTAGAAACTAGAAGGGGGGGGGGGGGTTTGAGATAGTTTATACGTTCTGTTTTATGTTTCAAAAGTTACTTTTAAAAAATCTATAGATCGAGTTATTTGTTCAATCAAATCACAATAATGAGAATAAGGCAATAACGATCTAAATAAAACACGATAACAAAATAATAATGTAAGGGATAAGGAAGAAACAACCAAACCAAGACACCCAGATTTTATAGTGGTTCGGCTACGAAGCACCTCTTCTCCCTACTCCACTCCCTGAGTACTCCACTCAAGATTTTACTATGTCAACAAGCTCCCTTTAGGAGGAGAAAAACCGTTTACACGTCGCTTACGTTATTTTTCGACACTAAGCTAAATGGTCGAGTCCTATACTTAGCTTAGAACAAATCTTTTGAACAAATCTACCACTTACCAAGATATACACACTCACATGCATCTACACTATCGGATCTAAACAATATCCGAATATACAACTACACAGATAAATACAGAGAGTTTTGGTATTAGAGAAATGGAGGATTGATGACTATTTAACATTCGTTTTCTTGGAGAATAACGAGTGTTCTTTCTCTTGCACTTGAATGAGGGGAAGAGATGAGAAGAAGAGATTACTTGAAAAAAGATCTAAGTATGTGTGATCAAGAAAAGAGTCTTAGTGAGAGAAAGAAGGTTTAGAGAGAGAAAGAAAGAAAAGACCGAAAAATTTCGTGCAAAAAGGAATGTTTTTTCTCCTGGGAATAGAGCAGTATTTATAGGCAGGAAATCTTAACGGCTCTCTAGGGGCGGTCCCGGCGGTCCCTTATATATAAGGGGCCCGCCATGCCTATAAGGGAGCCGCCGCCTAGACTTCGCTCCCTTTTTTGTCTTTTTGTGAGAAGGTTGTATGGGGTGTAAAAGCTTCTGTTTTGGGCTGTAGGGAATTTAAATTTCAAATTTTTTAGGTTTATTAATAAAACTTTTTATTTTAATTAGAGAATATTTTGTAAATGTATTTTTGAGAAAATACTTTTGTAGAATTAAAAGTGAGGATTAAGAGAAAAATATTTTCTTGATCACTAATCATGCTTAATTAATTTGTTTGTCCATACCTTAAGTGATCACTAATCTTAGAAATGAAATTTTACATTTAATAATTTGTAAACGTTTATTTTTATTGTAAACGTTTTTACATTTTGTTATTATCAAAACGTTGAGAGGTCGAAAAATATAAATAACGTTTTTAGACATTATTTGTTTATTATCATGTACTTTATACTTGCAAAACAGAGAGCATGGAAGAATGATACTTGAATCAGTTGAACATGGTCCACTCATTTCGCCTATGATTGAAGAAAATGGTGTGACTAGGACAAAGAAATATAAGGAAATAGTTTGTAATTGAGAAAAATCAAGTGATTGTATCTCAAAGGCAAATACAATACATTCTTTATGGACTACCATTCAGTTTGTCTATTCTCATATTTAATCATCAAAGTGTGCCAAGTATCTATAGGAAGAGTTCAACTACTAATGAAAGGTACTTCATTGACAAAGCAGGAAAAGGGAGTGTATGTAAAATGTATGATGAAATTTGATAGTTTTGCTCACATCAAGGATGAATCACTTACATCAATATTACTTAATATTCACTCAGCTGATCAATGACATGAAAATATCAATGAAATTGGAAAGCATTTCAAGTTAATATCAAGTTTTTAAACTGTCTTTCCACCTGAATGGAGTAAGTTTGTGCTAATGATGGTTAAACTTGTAAGAGATTTGCATACAACCAAACTTTGATCAGCTTCATGCATATCTTGAACAACATGAACTTATTGCAAATGAAGTCTTGGATTCATGCAGTGAACGCAATTCCAAGACCTCTTGTTCTAGTTGTAGTCATCAAATGACACCATCACACTTCAACACTTATCAATCCTCATACAACAATCCTCTGTTCCAACAACAATTTTCACCATCTCAGTCTCCTCAATATGGATCAATTCATCCCACACAACATTACTCAACTACTTATCCATCCATACCTCATGCAATAACTTATCCGTCAATACCGTTTCCTCAATGCGTTACTCATCCTCGTACATCAGATGCTTTTCCACAACCACATCCATTCCTCAAGTTGAGAAAATATTGTTCTCCACAGTTAATCAACAAACACATCTTGCTGAATTTCCTCAGATAGACTCCGGTCTAGCAGTTCCTGTGTTTAAGCAGGAGATGCATATTGATGCCATTAACCAAAATGCTGTCATATTTGTCTATGTCGTCTCATCTCGTTTCCCTACTACCAACAATCAGCCTAAGAAATTCTTCCAACCCAAGACAACAAGCAACTATTCATGATGGAAGGGTGACTGTTCAACCGGTTCAGGGGAGACAAAGTTCATTTGCTGCTGGTACTTCTGGAACAAGGGCTAACATCTCAGGAATAAGTGGGAATAAGCCAGGACAACAAATGATTGTGAAGTGTTTTAACCGCCAAGGGGAAGGTCACATGGCAAAAAGACAGTACCCAAAGCCAAAGAGGAAAATGGAGGCTTACATGGTTTAGTAAGTTCTTTTGGTTTAAAGCACCAAGGATTGGTAAGTTCTAAATGTAGGAGAATTGGATTTCTAGCAGGACCCAAAGTTGCAAGAAGGTCCATTTCACAAACGGTCATTACACACAATTGCAGCTATCAAGTAGATGTATTGGATATGCGTATGATTCTGACTGTGATGACTTCTCTACAGCCAAGGCAGTTCTTATGGCCAATTTGTCTAATTACAAATCAGATGTTCTCTCCGAGGTACTTCACTCTGAAATCACTTATAATGATATGCTGAATCAAAGTGTGCAAGAGATGCAGTATTCTGAACAAACTCAGATTGTGAATCATCCAGAGAATGAGGTGCATAGTGATAGCAACATCATTCCGTATTCTCAATATCTGCTTGAAACATAAAATGCAGGTGTTCAGGATACAAATTCTCCTGCACAACAAGATGCCGTTGTTCATTCTGGTGTGTTTGAACAACTGTCACAACAAGTAACTAATTGTAACAAGGTCAATAAGGGCAATCTAATTCCCAATTAATCCTTATCTGCTGAGCTTGGAAGATACAAAGAACGGGTAGAATTGCTAGAAGAAAGACAGAATGTGGATTTAAGTACTCGAGAAAAGCTACTAATGGATGATATAATTTGGGAGAAAAATGCATAGTTTGCGGATTTTGAAAAGGAAATTAACTATCTGAAACAAACTCTTTCTAAATAATCAAAGGAAAAGGAATTATTAACAAAAACATTTAATGCTTTGAAAAACGAACCCAAAGAAAAAAAGCTAAGAATATTGATAAAAAAAATTGCTTTGGACAAGAAAGTTAAAGAACTAGACACTATTGTTGTAAAATGGGTCAATCCGCGCAAACTGTGCATATGCTCACGAAACCATAAGTTTTCTATGAATAAACAACCTTTAAAACTAGCTCTTGGTTTTCAAAATCCTTTTCTATCTTAAGAAAGCTTCAGAGATTAGGCCAATGGCTTTATGATGTGTGTTATTGCTAATGAACAATGTATTTCAATTGCTGATTCTGATGGACTTTGATGCTGAGGAAGAGAGTCGATTAAAAATTGCTTTTAAAAAAAGTGATCCAAAAGTCTTAGAAAAGAAAGTTAACATTAAACCAATAAATTATGCTGAGTTAAATCGATTATCTGAAGATTTTGGTAAAACAAGCTTTTCGGTTACAAACTTCACTTCCTAATACTGACCAATCTACTTCTTCACCTGTCAAAATTAAGGCTCCTCGAGAATTTCCTAAGGTAAATCTGGTTTACACAAGCCTTAAAAAGCTTAGAATATACCATCTTGCCATTTTAACCAAAAAAAATAAATAATGTGGTGAAAAAGCGAATCACGCCTAATGCTTTAACAGAAGGGGAATGCGGGTTTGAACACACTAAAGCTGTTTTTCTAAAAGAAATAATTCCATTTGTAAAGACCTTAAAAGACATATTCAATGCTTTTGATAAAGATCTTTTAAATGAGGTAACAGAGGTACAAACAGTTTTTAACCAGATGGAAGCCGATGTTGAACAGTATCATGTAGACAAACAATGCTTTAAAATTCAAAAGAAATAAATTTTAATTGAAAATAATTGACTCTTGGATCAAATCATTTCTCAAGATATTGTGAATATTGTTGTAAATTCTTCGATGGATATAAATACTTCTGTAAATGTGAATTCTTCTGTTGCTATCAATGATTCTGTGAATTGTGTAGAAATGTGCAACAAGTGTCTTGTGTGAAGCCGAGTTATCAAACAACACAACATGGTTGAAAAAGATGAGTATAATAGACTTTCAAAAAGCTTTTCTAAACTTGAACAACACTGTATTTCTCTTGAACTTGTAATGAAACTCAATAAAGAAATTTTTCAAAAGAATAACATATCTGTGAACCAAACCGAACCTTCATTTGATCAATTGTTTGAATTGAATAATTTAAAAGCTGAGCTTCAATCAAAAGACATAACAATCGAGAAGTTGAAAGCAAAACAATTAAAACATTTTTGAATAAAACTTCACACAAACAATGTGAAAAAGGGACTTAGATGAGATTGAGACAATTAATATTGAACTGGAACTTAGGGTGACAAAATCCATTATTGCTGGACATGAGCATTTGATCAGACTTATAAATAACTCTTATGATTCAATTTAAACCATCACGTGTTTAGGCTTAAAGAAACATGCTGAATGTCCTGGTCAATCAATTATTAAAAGTCTGTAGAAAATACTGATTAAATGCTCAAGTCAGGAAAAATGTTTTTGTCATAACGCATTAAAAATGATCTAAGAAATTCAAAGGAAAACGACATAGTGACAATGTTGACCATAGGTTATAGGTTATCTATTGTAAATGATACTACTATTACTCCAGGAATGTATAAGCTTGACCTAGTAACTTTGGCTCCTAAGGATAAGAATAATAGGGAAACTCACATATATTACCTTAAGCACACTATGGAACAAGCTGCTATTCTTAGGGAGATTAGTTGAAACAAGTTTAATCACTAAACTATTAGATAGTGCAATCTTACTCAAGCCTGTAAGTTTGATAAGCTAATTCAAGAGCTTGCTAGGATATGTAAGAGATACTTGCTCTGATATTCACAAAACCTGGTTAAGAAAGCTAGTTGCTGTCACGCCTACAACAAAAAGAAACAGTTAGGTTTTGCTGAACCTATCATATCATCAAGAATCCAAAAAACAGTTAGACTCTTTCCAAACAAAGACCAAAGGACCCATAATCAATTCTGTGTCTACTTCTACAGGAGTTAAGTACGATTACTAAATCTAGCAGGTCTTCAAGATCTACAGACAATACATGATGATAGGATCATGCAGATTTCATAGTAGTACCCAGAAGAGAATAAAGTAGAAGTACCACTCTAAGGTAGTTAAGTCTAGTTTAACTTAATCAAATTATGTTGTTGAAACCTTCTGGAAATGTCAAATGTGCATCATTCCATAATTAAATACATATGCTGAGCTCAATGTGCGTAAATGGAATAGTTCTATGTTGGATGCTAGACATGATGGTGCTTTTTTGAATTTTGTTTCTGATACGAATATGAGTTCCAAATTATGGTCTAGTTAAAGAATCTAAAGAAAGAAGAATGGAAAAACCTAACCAGGAATATGTGTATACTAAACTTGGATATAGCTGGATACCCATAGGAAGGATTTTACTTTAGTCGGAAATTGCATGCCTTTAACTGGTATTACCACCACTATTAAAGTGGTTCTTTTCTTCTTCTTGTTTTCTTCCTACTTAGGGAACCTTTCCTCTAGAAGTAATTGCACAAGATATGTAGTAACTAAGGTTTATACTAGGAGACCTAAGATACCTAAAACTAATGGTTCTAATAGAAAACCTTAATGAGTTGCAAAATCAGTTTTTTCTAACAATGGAAACTCGACTACATCTCAGGATCCAATACTTTAGTGGCTCCATCTGTTTCTTCTTCTGTCGTCGATTTAGGTTGTCCAAAATTGTTTTGTGGTAGTTAGACTCTCGGATGCTCACCAAGGCACATGACTGAGATTCGCTCTCAGCTCACCAACTTTTGTTCACAAGTTTCTCGGTACTGTCAAGTTTGGTAATGACCAGATTGTAAAGATTATAGGGTATGGTGACTATCAGATAGGGAATATCACAATTTCAAGCGTTTATTATGTGGAAGGGTTAGGACACAATATATTCTCCGTTGGTCAATTCTGCGACTTAGATCTTGAAGTAGCTTTTTGAAAACACACGTGCTTTGTTCGTAATCTGGAAGGTGTTGATTTACTCTCAGTAGATCTCGGGAAACCAACCTTTATACATTGTCAATTGGAGATATGATGGCGTCTTCTCCAATTTGTCTCCTGTCCAAAGCCTCAAAGACCAAATCTTGGTTATGGCACCGACGATTGTCACATTTGAACTTTGGTGCTATTAATCTCTTATGCTAAAAATTGGTTCTCGTTCGAGTCGTCCCTATAATTGTAAATTTGATAAAAGAATCTCTGTGTTGGCACATTGTGCTATGGGCAAAGTAAGAAAAACAAATCACTTAAAACCGAAAAATCTAAAGAACACAACAGGAAAACTATATCTTCTGCATCATGGATCTTTACAGGCCTATGAGTGTTTGCAAGTATATGGAATTAAAGTACATCTTATCATTGTGGACAGGATCACTCTCGGTCATTAAGAATTCTTCTAATATTAAAGATTAGATTCCGTATAATCTTTAATACACTTAACAAAGTTTCGACTATAGTTGTTTTAGATTTATCTAATATAACTAAACCTTAAACAAGCTTAAGGAATTTGATCTATTGAAGTTGGATCCAATAAGAGGTATCCTACAACTAGGACAACAAAGGCGAAATCGTACTCTTGTTGAAGCCGCTCGAACAATGTTAATCTACGCAAAAGCTCCTTTATTTCTATGGGCCAAGGCCGTCGCTACCGCATGTTACACCCAAAACCGATCCATTAACAGCGCCGCTATGGAAAAACTCCTTATGAGCTCTTACATGATAGAAAACCCGATCTATCTTACCTTCATGTATTTGGAGCACTTTGATATCCAAACAATGATAGTGAGGATTTGGGCAAACTTCAAGCTAAATCTGATATAGGCATTTTCATTAGATATGCACCCAAGTTGAAAGCTTATCGTATCTACAACCGACCTACCCGAAAAATCATTGGAACTATCCATGTCGATTTTGATAAGCTGATAGCTATGGCTTCTGAACAACTCGGTTCAAGACACGAGCTTTAATTTATGACTCCTGCAACATCCAGTTCAGGACTCGTTACAAACCCTATTCCTCAACAACCTTTTAATCCACCACTAAGAGATGATTGGGATCGTTTGTTCCAACCTATGTTCGATGAATACTTTAATCCTCCAACTATTGATATCTCCAGTTCCAGTCGCTGCTGCACCAAGATATGTTAATTTAGCCGATTCACCTATGTCTACGTCAATTGACCAAGATGCTCCATCAACAAGTATCCCATCGACACAAGAACAAGAACATTCTCCAATTATTTCTTAAGTTTTTGAAGAATCACCAAAAACACCACATTTTCATGATGATCCACTTTACGAATCTCTTAATGAAGACTCGACTTCTCAAGGATCATCATCTAATGTGAGACCAATCCACACTCCATTCGAATCACTTGGTCGATGGACTAAGGACATCCTATAGCAAATGTAATTGGAGACCCTTCTCGTTCTGTCTCCACCAAAAAGCAACTACAGACTGATGCCATGTGGTGTTATTTTGATGCCTTCCTAACTTTAGTCGAACCAAAGAACTTCAAACAAGCAATGACCGAACAGTCATGGATCAATGCAATGCAAGAAGAAATTCATGAATTTGAAAGGCTACAAATTTGGGAATTGGTGCCGTGTCCAAAGAAAGTCATGTTGATCAAACTAAAATGTATTTATAAGGTCAAGACGAACAAATTTGGCGGGGTACTAAAGAATAAGGCTAGATTAGTTGCTTAGGGATTCAGGAAAGAGGAAGGAATTGATTTCGAAGAATCATTTACACCGGTTGCAAGAATAGAGGCCATTTGTATCTTCGTAGCAAATGCAGCCAACAAGAATATGACGATTTTCCAAATGGATGTCAAAATGGCTTTCTTAAATGGCGAGCTTAAAGAAGAGGTCTATGTTTCTCAACCAGAAGGATTTGTGGATCAGGACAACCCATCGCAAGTGTATAAACTCAAAAAGGCCTTGTACGGCCTTAAATAAGCACCACGTGCATGGTACGACATGCTATCAAGTTTCCTCCTTTCACAACATTTCTCCAAAGGTGTAGTTGATTCGACGCTCTTCATATAGAAAGCAAGAAATGACTTATTACCGATACAAATTTATGTTGATGATATAATATTTGCATCCACTAATACTGCTATGTGTAATGAGTTTGCTAATTTGATGACCACTAAGTTCAAGATATCAATGATGGGGCATATGTCATTCTTTTTAGGATTGCAAATTTCTTAAAGTCCTAAAGGCATCTTCCTAAACCAATCAAAATATGCTTCTGAAATTATTAAAAAATATGGTTTGCTAACTAGTGATTCTGTAGACACACCTATGGTGGAAAAGAATAAACTGGATGAAGATCTACAAGGGACACCTGTTGATGCTACACTTTACCGTGGCATGATTGGATCCCTCATGTATCTGACATCCAGTAGACCCGAAAAGCACTTAAATGCAGTTAAATAGATCGTTCGATACCTAAAGGGAACCATTAACATGGGTCTATGGTACTCGAAGGATACCGGTATGTCTCTAACAACATATGCAGATGCAGATCACGCGGGATGTCAGGACACTAGATGCAGTACATCAGGAAGCGCTCAATTCTTAGGTGATAAACTTGTTAGCTGGTCTTCCAAGAAGCAAAAGAGCACTGCGATCTCAAGTACATAGGCGGGATATATTGCCTTATCTGGGTGTTAGGCTCAAATCCTATGGATGTGTTCACAACTAACAGATTATGGTTTTCAATTCAATAAGATTCCTCTGTACTGCGACAACAAAAGTGCAATTGCTCTATGCTTGTGCTCAAATCCTATGGATGCGTTCACAACTAACAGATTATGGTTTTCAATTCAATAAAGTTCTTCTGTACTGTGATAACAAAAGTGTGATTGCTCTATGCTGCAACAATGTTCAACACTCACGAGCCAAGCACATCGATGTTCGCTACCATTTTATAAAGGAGCAAGTGGAAAATGGAATTGTGGAATTATACTTTGTCCAGATTGAATACCAACTCGCTAACATCTTCACCAAACCTTTACCAAGAGAAAGATTCAACTTCTTGATCGAAAAGCCCGGTATGAGAAGCATGTCTCCGAAAACGTTGAAAAGTCTGGCAGAGGAAACGGACGATTGATGGTGGTAACTCAGATCCTGTATCATATGTACATAAGAAAATATAAAAACATAAAAATATTTTTCTTTTATATAAAATTTTCAAAAACAAAATTTAAAATTTAAAAAATCAGAAAAATATAAAAATATGTATCTCTGGCATGTCTTCTGAAAATCGATAACATTTATGGCCTTAGAAATGTCATTTAATAATGATACGAGGCTGTAAATGAAGTTTGAGCAAAAGTTTCAAAAGCTTTCAAAACATGCCAAAATGGCTTGCTATTATTTTAGATAGTAACCCGGTCTTCATCTTCAAGGCAAGTTTGTCATCAAAAAGACAACTTGACCTCACAACGGGAAATTTATTTTTCTTGGGAATGAATTATTTTATATTCATTCAAAGGCTTGTGATTACTTTGCATTACAACCCGTGCTTCCTTTATTTCATAAGTGTACGTATTAGTGCACTTATGTGTCCAAATAAGAGAAATCTTATTTTCTTGGGTGTTTATTTTCAAAAATATACAATAATCATCTTTCAGATTCATTAGATCATCATTTTCTAAGACAATTTTGATCCATCAAATAACGACTACAACTCTTTTAATAGAAAACGAGTCATTATTTGAGGGGGATAAACTATCAAAATTATTTTCTTCATAATTAATAAGGTGTCAATCGAAAAAAGGTTTCAATGATATCGGGTGAATAATTAAAAGGGAGTTAATTAATTTTAACTCAATCGGGCTTTATTTGTTATTTGTTTAATCTTATAGGGGTATTAATGCAAAATGTGT